>VWZO01009703.1:360450-481693 GCA_013396975.1 Bucco capensis
CCACTGCAGGGGGGTTGGACTAGATGAGCTCCAGAGGTCACTTCCAACCCAAACCAGTCTAGGATTCTATGATCTATATCACTCAATTCCACCCTGAAGAACACCTCAGTCAAGTTTTAACATCACACAATTTTGGTTTAGCCCTTTGTTGGCTAGATTTGTTTCACAGAGTGCCTGAGTATGTTCTGTATCTCTCCCAAAATCATGAAGGCANGACTTACCAAGCTGTAACTGTGCTAGCGCAAAGTTGTAGAGCTTGGAACATCACAAGACTAAATGGAGATGACTTTAAAATCCTACAGCAAATTGCTAACTTCCCTTTTTAACAGCTCCATCAACAAGAGCCTGGGTGTCTCCACTACCAATCCCCATGTCAATACAGTGTTACTTTAATGCCAGTGACCTTGTGTGGCTCTTTGAGCATCATCTTCACCTTTTTGGAGCCATTTTTTTCTGTCCTTGCTTTCATCATTTAACACATCACTCCAACCACTTCAAGGAAGCAGCAATCATGTTGACAAGAGATCTCAGAGAAGCAGAAGACACAACAATTAACAGAGCACACAGAACCAAATTGGTTTGTCTACATCTGCTTCAGGAAACATTTGTGGAAAGTGAGAGAAGGAAAAAAAAGTTGAGAAGGTTTAAAAGAGCAGAGGAAATGCAAATGAAAACAAGTTTTCCTAATGCTGGCTAATGTGAAATTCATCCTTTCAACCAAATTCATGACCACACAAGTTACCTAACCCTAAGCTAAACTCCACCTATCTACATGGTAAATCATCAGATTGCTGCTGCACATTGAAATAATCCAGCAAAGGAATTAGTAAAAGCTTCCTCTGTAGGACTTCTGCATTTGAGCCCTCAATACAGAAAGGCCATGGAGCTGATGGAGCAGGTCCAGNCTGCACAAATGAAGAGAACTGCATCTCCTGTGACACATGAAAGTATGTCACTGTTGGAACCCAGAGTCAGCTCCAGTCAAAGGCTGGAAAAGATTTACAAGATCTGAATGTAATGATTCAGCATTAAGTACTTCCAGTTTGGTTAAAGCTGATTTGGAAAGGACTTTATTGTTTGAAAACTTAGCAATAGTTTTGATTACCTTCCAAGCTCCACAATTGTAAACATTTGCCTAGATGCAGAGGTCCAGCACCAAGACTACTTAACTTCTTCTATACCAAAATGTATATGCAGCTTCACCTTAATGATTTTGTGTTGTGCCAGAAAAGAAGGGAAGAGAATCTGTGTTTATCAGTTAACCATAATATGCCTTTGTCAGGCTGTGCAAGAAAGATGCAAGCCATGGAGAGTTTGAATGAACTGTTCTTCTAGAAGAAACAACTGCTCCAAGCAAGAGAAAGTTCTCTCATGGGATTGTCCTTGAGTTGAAGTCTCCTGAGAGCTTACTGCTTGAGCTGTCAAGGCTCCAAGGGTTTCTAGGTGTAGGTGGCTTGTTTGTGGCCAGCATGAAGACGACTACATGACCTTACCCTGCTGTCATCACTAGACCAGAGCTACTTGTCCCTTCTCCCAGATCAGACCAAGCCAGATCTGACCTTACTGGTCAAGATGTTTTCTTAACACAGGTACTTCTGCTCAACTTATACACTCTAGTTTCTCTCTCCTATAAACATTCATGTGCTTTTATAAAGTCATTGAGATTCACATTTCTTAAACCATCTGATGAACCCTAAGCTTAACAAAAAAATCACCTTTTTCCTGAATCAAAACTGACCTTGTTCTGGCTGAACTTGCAGCAAGAGTGGGTTCTGCTGCATGACCTTCTCTTGGAACTGCTTCATTTTCATAAGACTTTCTCCTGCTTGAAATCTTTCTAAAAGCTCTTCTCAACACTTCAACTCAAACCCTATTCAATCACCCAGGGAGGGACTCACATCATCATCATCCTGCAAATATCTCTGTGAAGATTTTGCAAGGCCATTAGCCAGCTCAAACCTTGAACCAACCTAGCATTATTTTAACCCTAATAACAGCCCACCCTGACCTGGCTTGTGAAGATGCCATCCAGAAATACTGTCATCCTCAGTCCCAGAGGTGGTGAAAGGAGGCATCCAGGTCCCAGGCCCTACTTCTTTCCCTCATATGGAGTTTTAGTAGAGGATTTAGAACTGTTAGTGTCTTGTAGAGAGGCTCAAACAAGGACATGAACCAAACTGAACACAGTAAGAACAAATCCATTCTAAATACAGCCAAGAAACTTAGCAGTAATTAAAAGCATGCACATATAAAAGAGCATGGAAAGACCACATGAAAATATTTTGATGTTGAGATTTGGTTGTGCATATTAAAAAAGATAAGAGATTTGCATACCTCCATGAAGGAAATCCCTAGGCTCCAAACATCCGAATGAATTCCATACTGTTCTCCTGAAATCCTCTCAGGCTGCAAAGAGATGGAAAGAAACATCTCCTTGAGTCCAGCAAACAAGCAAGATGTATTTATCCCCCAAACACTAGTCCAATCCACTGAGAAAACACCAAGTTGAGAGTTCACCAGCTAACCTGGCAAAGAGCAAATGCACTCTTCAAAGGGGAGGGATTTATTTTTGCCTCTTCTGCAAGAGCAAAGGACTTGGTTCTGCTCAGACTTGCAACCACACATTGTCAGGTTGGCCTTGGTGGTTGTGCTTGGGCGAGCTTATCCAACCAAAGCAAGCCAATGGCTTGCACACATGCAGGGAAGCACAAGGTTCACTGGTGTATGCATCTATTGCTGAGCCCAGGAATGGCAGCAAGGTACCAGGTAAACAGGCTCCTGATGTTGACTCAAGGGGCTTGGGGAGTAACTATGGTTTAAAAAGCAAAGTTCTTGAAGCCAAAAGACTCAGTGAAGTCACATAATGGCAATTTTATTTTATATTCTTTTTTAATTTCATTTTTGACCTATGAAAAAAAAAGGGGGGAAAAAAAAACCCCAAAGACTTCCCTCCAAACTATTAATAGCAAGTTTAATGCCTCATGAAATAGAATGCTGTAAAATATAACTGCTAGTTTTTACTTGAAAGCTACAATTTAAGCATTTCCAAGGTCAAGTACAGCATGAAATGGAACAATAAAAGGCTCCATGAGACTTCTCTCCCCACCGTGCAGTTAATGCACCTGTCTAGCCCAGCCACCTACCAAGCACTGCTTGTATTTTTAGTCTTTAATAATCCAGAGACCTTTTTTAGAAAGCAAACTCCCAAATTAGTGCCAGTCCAATGTGTTTTTGGATGTTTACTCTGCACTGCTAATCCCAGGTCAAGAGCTTTTAGCGCAGCGTGAATGTTAAGTAAAAAACACACTGCTGCCCACGTTAGCTTGAAGAGGAACCTTCTCCAACTGCCAAAACCTAAAAAAACACCCCAAAATCTAACTGGAACAAACTCTTTTTTAATAAGCCTCATTTTTTTTGAGCTGAACAGTGTAATTATAAGTGTAATTAGCCCTAGTCAGTGTATCTTAGAGATGTTTGCAACAGCATCATAGAATCCTCAAATCATTAAGGTAGGAAAAGACCTTTAAGATCATCCAACCATTAACCCTGCCAAGTCCATCACTAAAGCATAGAATCACAGAACTGTTTTGGTTAGAAGAGACCTCTAAGATCATCAAGTTCAATTGTTAACCCAGCATTGCCAGGTCACCACTAAACCATGGCCCTCAGCACCACATCTGCATGGCTTTTCAGCCCCTCCAGGGATGGTGATTCCACCACTGCCCTGTGGTTCTACAAAGTAGCAAGTAAATTATTTCCACATTTAAGCAAAAGATCTAGTTACATGAATTTGAGGGTATGGAAGATGAAAATAAGAATAACACATGCATAAAGAAAAGTGTGCAAGACACAGAGCAGCCAAACTATACACAGCTTACAAATATTTTCCCTTTCCAGTTTCTACCAACTCTTACTTTTCCTAGCCAGAATTATTTTTTCTGAAATGGTGGCAAAATTATTTTACAGAAGAATGTGGTTTATATTGGGAGTTTTCATTTCTCAATCAAAAAGCTTTTTTCCTTGTTTATTTTACACAGAAATCTCATATTCTGTAATGGTTTCTAACACACTCAGAGTCTGTCAAGCAGGCAAACCAAAGCTTACAACCTTCAGTGTTTTTTGATGGTTAGACTACAAATTTGATGATCACAAATGACTTATTGAGCAAGCAAAACAATTTTAAGACAAGAAATCAGATCGAGTTGTGTTTTAGCTGAAACTTCTCTTTTTCAGTTAATAGATGAATGCATCACATTCA
This sequence comes from Bucco capensis, assembly GCA_013396975.1. Classification (NCBI taxonomy): domain Eukaryota; kingdom Metazoa; phylum Chordata; class Aves; order Piciformes; family Bucconidae; genus Bucco; species Bucco capensis. The sequence goes on from VWZO01009703.1 coordinate 364,709, forward strand.
TCCATATACAATAAGGGAAAAAAAGTAATTTATTTAATGCACACCTGGGAAAGAGAAGAGTGATCTTCATTTGTACACTAAAAGCTTAATACAATTTAATTCTCAGACCTGCTTAAGACCACTCTAAGAGTAACAACCGAGTTGGAAAAGTTGATTAATTGGAAGGTGTTTGTTTGTCTGATTTGCTATATTCCAGTTTTCAGGAAATGGAGGTAGAGAGGCTTTGTAGTGAAGGTGCTAACACAGCAGACTAGATTTTTTTTTCCTCTCTTTTCTCTTTATTTTAAAACATTTCTCTGCACACAATACTCTGATGACACAGGATAGCCCAAGTCTTTCTAGGATGGTGCCAGGAGTGTTTCAGAAGCCACATAATGAGGACACCTTGACCAGAAAAGCACTTAGCAAATAAAAGGACACCCTGGTCTGCTTTCTTCTTGCAAGGAAGTACAAAAAAAATACCTGAAAGTGATTAAAGGTCATGGATTTCTCTCTCCTCTCTTCTGAGGTTTGAAAAATACAAGTATCAACCACTTTGTGTTGTTTACACTTTATTTTTAAACAAGCCGAACACTTCTTTTCTCCCTCATTAATATTACAACATAAGTAGTTTGCTACAAGAATTTTAATGGCCAAAAATTAAAGACCCCAATTAATATACTGCTCTAAACTGGAGCATTTAAGTTTTCACATCTGTTCAATGGAGAACTAAAATTAAACAAATTATCTAATGGGAAACACAGGCTAACTTGTGTACTTTACTTTCAGGCTGGCTCTTGTCACCATGTTAATCTCAATGACATGTACCCCACACATCAATTGTCAGGTCAGTTAGAACTGCCAAGCCCCAACCTCCCATCCTAGCTAGCAGCAGCAGCCTTCCCCCAAATGACACATCTTCAGCTGTGTGTTACTTTGATCTAAAAATGATGGGAATTGGTGCTTTAACGTACAGAAAAAGGTCAAAAGTAGTCTCATCATAACAAAAATTGTGACCAAAATTTAGATAAACAAGTGAAACATGCTGATGGCTTGGTATGTATGGTGTAAAGATGACACAGCATGCAACTCCATGCCCTGAAAGTCTTACTCCAAATATTTTAGCTTCAAGTTTCATTGGCAGCTCCACATGGGAAACACCTACAGAGGTGCTGACGTATCAAGAAGCTGAGGTGCTATCTGCCCAGGTTTAAATGCTTTGCTAAACCACAGGCTCAGAGCAGTGGTTCCCAAACTGTGAACACTATCAGATTGTCAGTAGGCTGCAGAGATCTGCAAGCTATCAGTGGAAAACTGGGTTTTGAATGTTCAACTGGCACTTTTCCTGGTTCCCAGTTGTTACAATGCAGTAAAAGCAACCAAAAATACATGACAGAACCACTTCTACAGTACGACTTGACCAGCGAGAAGCGTGGTTGTCACAGAGTTGGTAGGTGAGCACAGATAGAATGTTCACAGAAGGGGTTGGGTTGGAAGGGACCTTTCAAGGTCATCTAATTCAGCCCCCCTGTACTCAGCAGGGACATCTCCAACTAGAGCAGGCTGCTGAAAGCCCCAAGGCCCAACCTGACCTGGAATGGTTCTAGGGATGGGACATCTATCACCTGGGATAGGCTCTCACCAGCCTCAGCATAAAACAACTTCTTCCTTAATCTAGTCTGAATCTCCTCTTTTAGTTTAAATAGGAAGAGAGTGGGTCTGTGAGACAGTAAAAGAGAGTTGTTCCAGGGCATGCAGAATTAAGACATAGCTTAGGCTGAGGAGAGAGAGAGAGATGAAGCTTGAGAATTGATTTAGAGCCTACCCTGCATTCCACAGAAGAAGCCTGTGAACAGCTACTTCTATTTAAATGTTATTCCTGCATAAATCCACTTACCGCCATATAAGCATTTGTTCCAACATACGTCTTGGCTATAGAATTCACCAGCTATCAGACAAAACAGTCTGTTAGAACAATATAAAGATAATGTGGAAATAAAATGGGCAATTATTCCTCATTTAACCTACAATCACCATCCCTATCAATCAACCAAAAATGATGTAAAAGGGAACAAATTTATCCGCGGCGGCATTTCAAAATGATTAAATCTTCTCTTTCGTTGGGAATGAGAGCTCCAATTTAAGCAAGCACTGCGTTATACAGTTTATGGCAGATAACCTTAAACAATTCTGTTCCAACAGGATGCTGAGGGCTTTTAGTACCCCAAACTAGTCTGAGATAACAAGTCCATTTGACATCAGATCGAGCGCGCTCATCCTGCAGCCAAGCTGGCTCAAGATGTGAATAAAGCTACATTCAGCCCTTGAATGCGACGAGGGACAACAGCCTCTGACAACTTAGCATACAAGGTTGACCTTCTCTTTGGTCCTCCTGTTTGGCTTGAGAGGAAAAGGTGCTGAAATTCAAATCAACATCACAGCAAGCTCACGGGTCATTCGCAGAGAAAGTTCTCCAGGGAGGCCCAAAATGGAAATTAATTAAAATTTGTGCTGCACATTGTCAGAGCCCACTACTATTGTTACTCCCAATATTAATTTTTTATTGTGGGCCAGTTGGGCTCCCCAGACACCTCTCTCATTCTGCCCTCCCTTTTGTCTGGCCAAAAGGCTTTCAGATCAAAGCTGCATATCAATGAAGTTTGCTATTCGTAAGTAGTAATTACAATATCAGCAGTTTTTACTGTCATTAAACAATGAACAATCATATTCAGATGAAGAAAAAGTCACCCAGAGATTAAAGATGAATAGGGCTGTCCCAGCAGAGGGGAGGCTTGCTCTCTGGCAGCCAGGTGATTTGGACATGAGGGTGGCTATCTAAAGGGAATTTATTACCTGGGTGCTAACCCCAAAGTCACAGAGCTTCACCTGGCCTCGTGTGTTCACCAACATGTTAGATGGCTTCACATCTGTTGAGGGGGAGAAAAAAAAAAGGATTTCTTTATTACAGAATCACAGAATCAGAGAGTTGTTTAGGTTGGAAGAGATCTTTAAGACCACTGAGCCCAACCACTAACCTAACACTGCCAGCTCACCACTAAGCCATGTCCCTCAGCAGCACATCTACAACACACTATCCTAGATACTCAATATATATGCAGAGATTGTTACAAATATTGGCACTTTAGAAGGAAATACTTCCAAGATCTATTTCAACTGCAATCTCTGGTTTGTAATAGTCAGTAGGACATTAGATCTGTCCCTCTCAAACAATGATAATCCCTGTTAGGAAATAACAGAATCTTTTAGATTGGAAAAGACCCTTGAGATCACAGAGTTCAAATCTCTCCTCTTTCAGTTTAAAACATGCCCACCAGCCCCAGTTCTGAACTGGAAGGAGGATCTAAATCAAAATGCTGTCATGAAAATGGCTGTGGAGAGCAGGAGTCCTTGGTATCTCCAGGTCTTTCCTTTGTCAACTGCCTAAATACCCTTACAAACCCTTACTAATCCTGCTCCAGCAAACAAAACATCAATATCCATGTCATAGCAGATGGTCAATGCAAAGATGTTAACTCTGACCCTCTCTGATGCCAAAAGGAGCTGATACAATTCTGCTGTACACTGTAAAATCATTATGTGAATAGACTGCTCCACATCCACCCTGCTGGTAGTACAGGAAACACTGAGCATCTTTTCTGTTCCAGAGATGCCAGTGAGAAAGCATAATGTGTGTGTTATGGCCTGCCTTAAACTTGGGAAGATTAGAGCACAGTGGCTTTGCCTAATCACTGCTTTCTTCTGTCAAAATGGATTAAAAGCAATAGCTTCTCTCTCTCTGCCTTCTTAAAAAGTGAACACTAGTTGGGTGCAGATGGATGAAACCCAACTAGAAAAAGAACCTCATTTTGTTTATCATTAAGTTTGCCTTGCTTTAGCAGATGTTTGCTGGTACCACAGTAGCTTCTTTAATTTGTCTCTGTAATGTAGAAATGTATAACCTCAATTAACAAGCTGATTAAATGCTTTCCTATATTTGAGCTAAAAATGCAGTTTACAAAAGGGGAGCCTTCAATAGTTCCTTATATAGCTGAAGTGGATCTGTAGGGGTTAAGTTAGGTATCAATAATGCCAATACATTTTGCAATTGCCCCCCCAAAGCCAGAAGAAAAAAAAAAAATCAGTCCCAAGTATCTCCACCAGGTTCCAACCCCAACACTCACTTTGTGCATCCTGATCTCCAGTTCATCTTCAGCAATTCAATCCCTGTGCTGCATTTCTGATGGATTTTCACCTATTCCTTTGCCTGATCCATTAGAGATCAATCCCTGCAGTCACAAACCCTCCCATCTGCTTCCCAACAACATTTTAGGGATATGTTTTCTGACTAAAACTTCAGGGAGACCTAAATACATGTGGTATCCTGCTAAGCAGCACACACCTTGGTAGGTCCAGTGACTTTGCTAAATCCAACAAGCCATGCTGAGTGCTCTATCCTGAATCCTAAGAAGAATAGTAAGGTGCACAGTAATCCTGTTTAACCTTCTTTAACCAATAGAGCTACCTTGTTACTTGGACATGCAATGACAGACAGAAAACAGACATTCTGCACCACCAGGACAGCAGCTGACACCACTAACACCTTTAAAAGATAACTGCAATGTAAAAAGAGGCTTTTCCTTTTAATTAAATTCATAGGATTATAGAATCATTAAGGTTGGAAAAGACCTCTAAGATCATCAAGTCCACTGCCAGGTCACCACTAAACCCATGTTCCTCAGCACCACATCTCAATAGCTCTGAAACTCCTCCAGGGATGGTGACTCCATCACTAGCCTGGGACAGGCCTTGACAAACCTTTCAGGGAAGAAATTGTCCCCAAATGTCCAATCTGAGCCTCTCCTGGCAAAACTTGACGCTGTTACCTTTTGTTCTATCACTTGTTCTTTGGGAGAAGAGACCAACCCCCACCTGGCTCCAATCTCCTTTCAGGGAGTTGTAGAGAGTGAAAAGGAACTACTGTTTAGGTAGTTGTAGAGATGAAACTAATTGTAAAGGCTGTAACAGAAGTAATTAAAAACCAAATGGGCAGGAGAAACATTTTGGTGAGGTAAAGCTGGAGATAGGTTTGTGGCATCAGGACTAGAGCAACTGTGTTGTTTTTTAATGAAGTTAAAATCCTTTCACTTTGAGGGAAGAGTCTAGGAAGGCAGAAGGAAGCTCTGAGCATGAAACACCACAACCTCCTGGAGAACAATGATGAGGCAACACACATATAGACAAATTTTCCTTCTTGGAGGACTCAACCACATCATGATTTCACAAAATGGTCTCCAAGTGCAGCCCACAACTCCTTGCTCCCTTAAGAGGACTCACCAGAGGAAATCACCACCACACCACATTGTCCCCTGTCCCACCAAGGAATAATCAAGGCTCTATCCAGCCATCACCTGGTGTCACTGGGGACCTGCAGACCCTACTGCTCCTTCCCTGCTACCATGTGGGATTGAGAGTAAGTGCACGTGATTAAAAAGAAATTGGTTATTCATTAAGTGTTTGTTGCTTGATCCCCAAATCCTCCCACAAACAAAACTAAACAAATAAGAATACCCTAAAAGAAGAGAAGCAATTGGTGATCAGTCTGTGCAGGCCAAGCTGCAGCCAAATACACACCTCAAAGAACAACTACTGCTTGTCCTTGCAGCAGAATTTAAACAGCACCACAAAATGGGGCTGTAAGAAAATAATCACTATGAATTCCAACAGTGAGATTGGTTTCCTCAAAGAAAAAAAAAAAAAAGGAAGTGACAATCCTAGATAAAAATGTGACTTCACAAAATACCTCATCTTGAAAAGTGGGGAGAAAAAAAATCACCCAATCAGTAAATCAGCCTTTTTGTTTCATAAACCACTTCAGTTAATGGGTTAAATATTCTTTTTTTGGGGGGGGGGGAAGTTTGGAAAACAAATGTGCATAAATAATGTTCTGCACCATCTGCTTGTGATTAATATTACTGTTTAGAAGTGAAAGAATTTAAACAAGAGCCAAAAGGGGTCATTATGCTCCCATTACCAGTGCTTGCTTAATACAAATGATTTCTATGAAGCATCATTACAGAGGATGTACAAGTCCTTTTTATGATCTATCTGCCTAAGCCTTTTCACCTCTCTGCAGATAAATGGGACCTCCAAGCTCTTACTTACCAGCAAGCAGAACTGTCAGAGATTCAGTGTTTTGAACACCAAACATTTCAGTCAGCTTGTTTTATTGAAAAGCAAATAGATTAATGATTGGGGTGGGGAGAAACCACATAGAGTTTTAAAAGCCTTCTCTTGACTCCTTGTCTTTTCAGCCCATAAAACTGCAATACATAAAGTTCAAGGGAGACAAGAAATACAAAAGCACAGTTTTAGCTGCAGAGAGCTCACAGAACATTACTGCTGACAAAGTGAAGCTGCTGGAAGAATGACAATACTGAAAATAATTCCTGCCATGCTGACCTATCCTCATGCTTTTGGCAGAGGACAGGGTTTTTCTTTTTTAAATAAGCCTAAGTGGTTGAGCTATACTTATGTATAAGTAGGTATAGGGAGAGAGTGATAGAATAATAGAATCATTAAGGTTGGAAAAGACCTCTACAATCATCCAGTCCAACTGTTAACCTAGCATTGCCAGGTCACCACTAAACCATGTCCCTCAGCACCACATCTCCATAGCTTTTAAACCTCTCCAGGGATGGTGACTCCAGCACTGCCCTGGGCAGCCTGGGCCAGGCCTTGACAACCCTTTCAGGGAAACATTTTTTTCCAATATTGACTCTAAACTACCCCTCCTCCTCATAACACTTATGCTCCAGACCCTCCAACAGCTTTGTTCTGCTTCTTTGGGACACAGTCCAGCACCTCAATGTCCTTCTTGGAGTGAGGAGCTCCAAAACTGACCCCAGGTTTCCATGTGTGGCCTCACCAGTGCCCAGTACAGAACAATCCTTGCCCTAGTACTGCTGGCCACACTAGTGCTGTTGGCCTTCTTGGCCACCTGGGCACATTGCTTGCTCTTCTTCAGCCACTGTTGACCAGCACCAGAATACACACATGCTCCCTAGTAATTTTGTTTGTGCTCCATTCTCTGTGCCACTAATAGTGATTATTACTCACACAACTGAAAAAGAAGAAAAGGGAAAAGTCAATTACACTGCTCTGGACATTGCTGGTGAAATCCTTAGCAAACCACAGTTACTGCTGAGAAGATCACAGAATCACAGAATCATTTGGGTTGGAAGGGACCTCCGGAGCTCATCTAGTCCAACCCCCCTGCACTGGGCAGGGACATCCCCAACTNTCTTCTATGAAGATGGGAACACTCATTGTCCACACTGCATCAGTGCCTGTCCCACTAACCAGCACTCCTCAGCTCCAGCAGCTCAAGTGAAACTAAGAGGACTAGAATATCCTTCTATGGAAATATCTCAGGGGAAAAAAAGAGATGGTCTGAGTGATGCACAATCCTCCTTTTTATCACAGACAGACAACCAACCAACAGACACTCCAGGAAGATCACAGATAGAATTATAGAATGGTTTGGGTTGGAAGGGACTTTTCAAGGTCATCTAGTCCAAGCCCCCTGCAGTCAGCAGGGACATCTCCAACTAGATCAGGTTGCTCAGATCTCCAGATCATCAACTGTGCTCAACCCTGCACATCACAAACCAGAAAACACTTCTAAAAGCCCTGGCACAAATTTAATACCTAGTCAGAAGCCAAGGTGCCCAAACCCTGCACAGTACCTCCTGGCCCCTGCTACACACAGAGTCATGCACACAGACACAGATCAGAACAATTAAACCACAGCAGGTAACATTGATTTCGTACATTTCTTTTCATAAGGAAGTGTGAAGGGAGAAAACCAGCCCAGATAAAATGCACATGGTCTATACTTATTCTTGAACTTAACAGATTTTCGTTTGTCTTTAGACAAACTTTGACTTTGTACATGATTAGACTCGTTTAATTGCTAATTCTGTTTTAAACTCAAGTTAATTTCTCATTACCCTTCCATTTCTACTTCTTATCCTCTGGGGAAAAGAGCACACTTATCATTGGGACATTCTCACATCTTCCAAAGAAGTGGGGTAGGTGTTAATCTTATGTTTATGTTTGATGTGGGTGTGATGACTACGACTACAGCTTTGGCTTTATTAATATGCATGGCTATCACCTCATTAGTTGCAAGGTTTGTTTTGAAGTGAAGCTGTAATATTTGCTGAAATGTCTGATCTGCAATAAAAGACTTGCTCATTGTTTGTTTCCTTTGCTTTAATCCATGCTCTAGTCACCAAACTGTCAGCTGCTGCCCTCCCTTACACAGCTCCCTCACCATGATTGCTTCTCTACCTCTGTTAGCACCGTGCTGGAAATTCTTGACTTCTTAGCCTACCTGAGCTCCCTGCATGGTCTGCTTCACATGTAACTGCAAGGAAGTCAGGGTTAAATCTTCTTTGCTTTACCTCTGATACATTCAAACCAGCAGCCAGCTGAAGGAGATGACTTTAAGAAATAGGGATCTTCACTGCACTGTATTATTTTGTAGTCATTTGTAAGATATAGAAGCACACACACATTCTGTATCTTAAAAAATGGATAGAGAGTAATACTGAAAACCAATATTTTGAGGAAACTTTTGGACCCTTCAATTCTAGTTCTTAAAGCCTAGAATCCTAGCTCTCAAACCCTGGAATGTTTGTTAGTTATTCCCCTGTCATTTTGCAGTGCTGCTCTCACCTTGGTCAATTCAGCAACAGAGCAAGGCCAGAAAAATCTGAAGTGTGATGAAAAAAATCAGTTTCTGCACTTTTCTTTAGACCATAGCAAGGACCACACATAATTCATCAAAAGCTCAGAGCTGCTCTTCATTCAAGGCAACCAGACCCAGGCAAAAGGGGAGGTTGTGCTTTACTGGCAAAGCAAAAAAATCAGACCCAGCTTCTAAATTTACAGCAGCAGCAGCACAAAACACTGCAGTCAAAGTATTTCTGCCTGACCATGATGCTCTCCCCAGGCCACCTGCTTTTTCTTTTGAGGTGTTTCAAAAGCATGGCACAGACTCTGTAGCCTATTCAAAGCCATGCATGTTCCAACTGCTGTAGCCTATTCAAAGCCATGCATGTTCCAACTGCTGTTCCTTTTCCATTTACCTAACAGTCACTGGGACAGCTCTGGACTGTGAGTGGATGGAGCTAAGGAATCTCTGTATCTGGCAAGATTCAGGCTAGTAGGTGAAATGTTTAAACCAGCATCAAGAAACAGAGCCTCCTTGGTAAGTTGGACTTGGGGTTATTTCTGCTTCTTGAACCCACAGTGACAGCTGAGGGTCAAACCCACCAGCAGCCTTAGCATTTCACTCACCTTCTAAGCAGAGGTAACAAAGGCAGGTCCTTGATCTCTGCTGACTCTTCAGGCCACAGTCCTCTTCCTCCCAGCTAGGAGAGTGCCTGTGCTCTCAGTCAGGTCAGTGTCATCTCCCAGCAAGAAGATGCTGTGAGATCCAGGAGGAACTGAAGCCACTGTCCTGTTGCACAGCTGCTCCCTGGACCATTACACTAAGGCAGGATCAATCTCCTCCTCCACTACAAACTCACTCTCCCCAAAAGCCTGAGGACAGACTGAGCCTAAGCTCCAAGGAGGGGTAGGACCTCAATACATCCTGGAAATGAGTGTTCCCTATTAGCTTGTTCTCCCCACTCAGTGCACAGATCTCTGGATGACTCTCCAGCAGTGCCCAGCTCCTTGCACTGATCACACCTAAGATCTGAGCACACCTCACTCAGCCTCACACCTACTCCTCAAGCCACCACAAAACTAGGCACCCCAAAAGACATGGTTATAACTATATGGTTTGCAACTGAAGATTTTCTGCATGCCTCTCTACTTTACCCTTCTCTTTCAATCACAAATGATGTGGGTTACTGCATGCTCCAACTGTGCATGGGGCTAAGTGAGCAGATGGGTTAAATTAAACACTACTGTTAGCAGCATTAGGAATCAGAGCAGTTACTTTCAGACACTTTAGAAACATTATAAATGTAATGAGTTTCTCTTTCTCCTTTTTCTTTGGGGATGGTGGTTGTATAGGCAGAAGGGCTTCTTTGTTTTTTAAACAACATTTTCCACTACTTCCAGCATTGACGGGAGGAAGGAGCCAGGCTCTTCTCAATGGCATCCAATGGTAGGACAAGAGGGAATGGGAGCAAGTTGGACCACAGGAGGTTTAGTATTAACACGAGGAGAAACTTCTTTGCAGTGCAGGTGCCAGAGCACTGGCCCAGGCTGCCCAGGAGGCTGTGGAGTCTCCTTCTCTGGACACATTCCAGAGCTGCCTGGATGCATTTCTCTGTGACCTGGTCTAGGTGATCCTGCTCTGGCAGGGGGGTTGGACTAGATGATCTTTCTAGGGCCCTTCCAACCTCTAACAGTCTGTGAGTCTGTGACATTGGTTTTGAAGGTCCTAATGTAGCTGAAATAACTGAGAATTATAGAATCATTAAGGTTGGAAAAAACCTCTAAGATCATAAAGTCCAACCTAACTTTGTCAGGTCACCAGCAAACCATGTCCCTCAGCTCCACATCTCCATAGCTTTGAAAGCCCTCCAGGGATGGTGACTCCAGCACAGTCCTGGGCAGCCTGGGCCAATGCTCAAGCACTCTTTCAGGGAAGAATTCTTTCCTAATATCCAATCTAAACCTCCTCTGGTGCAATCTGAGGCTATTTCCTCTTGTGGTATCACTTGTTCCTTGGGAGAAGAGACCAACCACCACCTGGCTCCAACCTCCTTTCAGGGAGCTGTAGAGAGTGAGAAGGTCTCCCCTGATCCTCCTCTTCTCCAGGCTAAATGAAACCAGTTCCCTCAGCTGCTCCTCAGCACACTTGCGCTCTAGACCCTTCACCTGCTCTGTTGCCATTCTTTGGATATGCTCCAGCAACTTAAAATAGATTTTTTTTAACACTTTAACACTCGTGGTTGTCATGTGGGAGTTCTCAAGTAGGTAAGAAAACTCAGTCTGATTTTCCTCCCTGATTTTTCCACTGGGCACCTGCTTGTAACCTTAAGCATCTAAAGCTCTGTAAAGTTCATTTTTCTCTTTAGTCTTTTCCTTTGGAGGGAAGGCAGTAAAAGAGAATGGCAGTAAAATAGTTTATCAGGGTATCTGCAAGGCTAATGAGTAAGATTCATTCTGCATTACTCCACTGGAATCAAACCAGATGATAGCAGGGTCTACTGTCTCTGGGGAAAGTGCTGTTAAAATAAAAGAATATGATAACATCTGTTACTCACCTCTGTGTAAAATCTTCAGACTCCACAAATAGGTAAGGCCTTTCACAACCTGAATTGAAAAGAAAAAAAACCAAGACATATTTTCAGGATTCCTGGTAAGAAACACACATCATAGCTGACATGAGTTGTTAAAGAGATGAATTCCAACAAACAACAGAGCCAGAACCACCAAAAAGGGAGAAAAAGCATCCCTTCTAAAGGGAACCAGACCCTGCTGCAGACCAGACCATGTACCAACAGGTACTTTATGAACACACAAACAAGCTTTTTCCAAAGACCTCTTGAGATTATGCTGTATCTCTTCAAGCATTTCAATGTATTTTTAACTCCTCTACCTTTGCTGGGATGTTAAAAAGCATGAAGGACAAAGTGCATCATGATTTGGCTTCTTGCAACCAAAGTAACTCAGGGAAAAGAAAGGCCAGAAAATAACCAAATCTCCAATAGTCTCTTCCACTTCATCCTTCCTTTCCCTTTCTTCCCACTTGATGCAGCTGTACTGTGCTTTTTCCTTTATTTCCCATGCTTTTATATTTCCTCAATGCAAAGGCAAAACAATTCCTTCTGTAACTGGATAAATGGGCTCATTCTTCATATTACTTTTCAGGCTTCCTCCAGTGGTAAAGGTGGTTTTGAGAACAGGAAGCTTCTTTGATTATTAAATATATATTTAGACTATGTAAAAAAATTTTAAAACCATTCTAAAATCATTAATTTATTTTAAAGCATATATTCACAGAAAAAAAGAAACACTTCCTACAGGGGAAAAAAGAAAATAAATCAGCAGTTGTGAGTGATTAAACACCTTGATTGTGGCACATGTGCTGAATAAGCAGTTCTAAAAGACAAGGTGGTAAACTCTCACATCCACATTCTCCAAGCAGCAAAGGAATGAAAAGAGTTTTTTCCTTTATCCTGGGCTGCAAACATGCACACAGGAAGCCCTCAAATGGACTAACCTCTTGTAAAGTACCATTATTCACTTATTTTACATTTGCCTATTAGGGAAGGACTCTCAAGTATTAAATATTACTCTAAAATGGTGCTGGACAAGAGTATCTCTTGATTGAACAGCTAGCAGGAATTATTGGTATTCAGTAAAGGAGGTTTTACAACAATGACTTGACAAAACCTTGACACAAAAAGTACTTCTACCTGCTGTCAATCACTCACTCTCTTGACAGTTCAAGTGCACATCCTTTCAGGGAGAACTTCAATCAACATTAGCACTCAAAATACAGTGCACAATGTCACTGCTTCAGAAATTGAAGGGAAAATAAATGTGTGAAGTGGCAAGCAAAGGTAAAACAGGCCCAAAGAAGTAGACATCAGTGTGACAAGAGGAGCAACCACAGCATCACTTTGGAGATCCCAAGATAGACTTTTCCTTTCTGAAAACATACCAGCCCTTTGCACAAATGAAGAGCACAAGGAAAAGGAGAGATTTTTCCCTTCTCATTGATACTGTCTCATACAGGCAACCAGGGAGAATTTCAGGGTGATGTCAGAGATCCCTCCCCAAGCCTCAGCAGACTCTACCTCTCTCTTACCACTTGATCCCACCCCTCAAAAAAACTGTTTTCCTCATGCTTTGCTCCTTGATGGATTACTTTTCACTGCCTTGATTTTCAGCATCCTGTCTTTCAGTCTCAAACCTCTGCTCAAAAAACACCCAAACCAAAACAAAAAACACACCAAAAAAAACACCCCAAAACAACAAAGAAGAGTTTTGCACTTGGCAACAAATTACTGCTATTTCAGCTTGAGAGCTGATTGTCCACCACAATTAGTGGTGATCATTTCTTCAATGGGAAAGGAATAACAAGAATACAGAAGAGCACTATGGGGTCCCAGGCAACCCAGTTGAAGAGAGACAAGGAACTACTGGAGAGAGTCCAGCAGAGGCTAGGAAGATGCTGAGGGCACTGGAGCAGCTCTGGCAGGAGGAAAGGCTGAGAGCCCTGGGGCTGCTTAGCCTGGAGAAGAGCAGAGCCAGAGGGGAGCTGCTCCATGCTGAGCAAGAGCTGAAGGGTGCAGGGGGCAAGAGGCTGGGGCCACACTCTGCTCAGTAGTGCCTACAAGCAAGAAAATCATCAAGCTGGAGTGAGAGGAATTCTGGGATGCCACTCAATGTCTCTACATGCCTGTCACATTTTCCTCTGAATATGTTTTCACTTAAAAACTTTCACAAATATACCAAAAGAATGTTCTAATTAACAGATGTGCAGGTCAGATGTATCATAAAGGAGCTTTAACAGACTAGTAGGGATTGTACATGTTTTGGGAGAAAAAAAGAGAAATGACTCTAGGTACATGGTGCAAGGAAGATAGAAAACACATAGACTAGGAATCATAGAATCCTAGAATGGTTTGGGTTGGAAGGGACCTCTGGAGCTCATCTAGTCNAGAGGTGAAACCAGAGACTATGGAAGCTCCAGATTTTGTCCACAAAATCCATGCATTCAAGCTCTAGCTTTTCTTTGACATTCTCCTCCTCATCAGTACAAGAACAGGAATCCTCCAGGCTTTGGGAAACCTTTCCAAGCTGTTTGGGGGTGGGGATTATGGTGTCTGTGTCCAGTACTTGGCCAAAACACAGAAGGGGCTTCTGGGCTTTACTGAAATGTCAGCCACCAAGATGCAAGGGAGCCATGTGTGAAGATTTAAAAGCTCCCCATTCCTGCTGCCACTGATAAAGTCTGGAGAAAACAAAAGGCTTTCACAGCCTCCTTCCAACAAGTCTCCCATGCCAACTGAGGGAAAAAATCTGCACCAGAGCAGAGGAAGCAGCAACCAGTGCTGGTTCAGCCTCAGTGCACACCTTCTGTCACGGGGAAGCAGCAGAGAAGGAAGAATTCCTTCTCTGAAGGCACCTGTTCCTTTGTTCACCTCTCTCTTGACCTCCTGCACCACAGTGGGCATAGGACAGGCTGCTAGAGCTACAAAGAAAATAACTAGACAAAGTTAAGTATCAGCTCAGCTCATCTGTGTCAGGGAGTCATGCTCACTAACTAACAGATTTGTAAAGAGATGACCCTGCAGGTGAACCAAAACACAGCTGTAGCAAGACATGAAAAGATGAGGCTGAAGCATCACCATTATGTGTAAGGGAAAAATTGGAAGTGAACATCTCCAGAATACCAAGCCAGGTGGGCTGGAGATGGGGGGAAGAAAGACAACAGCAAGTAAGGCAATAAGGTAAGTTAGTGTGGATGTATTCAGTGCACAACATGAAGGGAGATAAGGAAAAGGAATAAGCATCTGAAGAAATGCTTGAAGGTCCATCCTGATATTTATCATTACACTATACAAATGCTACTTAGCATCAGGAACATGAGGACACTGTGAGCAACTTACTTATCATTCCTTGCTCCATAGGGAAGGAAAGATGAAACGTTTTCAGTCTGAACTAAAGGTGAAAAGCATTCAAATTCTGTAAGGAACTGCTAGGCTATATAATGAGCAGATTTGAAGGTACTTAGAGCAAACAGCATCAGAGAAGGATGTTCATCACCCTGGGCAGGCCACACAAATTAAGAGAAAGGAGAGCTGTGAATTACAATGAACAGAGACTAAATAGCTGCTTCTGTTGGATTAAAGGATTTCAATTGTCAGCTTGATGTATAATGAATGTGAAAGCCCAGCACTTAATTAAATGGCACATGATAGAATAACTTTGTTATGCTTTAAACTGCTTAAGTTATCAAAGTATTCCTTATATTTAGCAATTGTTTAGCTGTCTCTCTCTCCCTTGTGAGATCCAGTAGACTTTGGTCATTTAGCCTGTGTTCAGCTGTGGTAAAAGATAGATTTTTCTTTTCCCCCTCTTTTTTATTGTTCTGTAATTTGAGTTTTTAATCATGGCTAGTGAATTTCTAGCCACACAGTCACTAAATGCTCCTCAGGCACAGTGAGGGGCTACCAGGTGCTCTCTGGATCCCACTTGTCAACACCTTGCTACCAAACTGAGTAGACACTACTGGGGACCAATAGTTCTTCCTAGATCACAGGAAGACCACCCCTAAAATGCCTGTTAGCTCTTCAACCTCCATTGCTCATGTGTGAAGGGTCCCAGCACAGGGCTGAGACAGCAGCCTGGCCCCAAGCAGCCTTTGTCAGACCTGGCTTGTGCCAAATCACAACTTGAGCCTCCTCCTGACCTGCCTCAAGAAGTACATCTGCCACAGAGGAAGACAGGCCCACTGCAGGGGGGTTGGACTAGATGACCTCCAGAGGTCCCTTCCAACTCAAACCATTCTGTGATTCTGCCATAGTGTAACAGGAACTGACTTCATTTATCAACCTGGGAAGCAAATCTAATGCAGTTACTTTGTATAGAGTGAGGAGAGTTAGAAAGGAAAGCAGCAGAAGAGGGATCACCAGAAGGGCTAGGACAGGGCTTCTGAATCCCTTTGTAAAGGAACCATATAGCACAGAAGGACTGAAAGGCTAACTAAAGGTGAGGAGGAGGACTGCTCCATAGATCTCCAGTAAATTCATTACTTCTTTCTTATCTCATTCCATTTAGCACATACTTTTATATTTCCTGAGCCTGCAGCAATTCAGGTGTTGGTCATTCCAACCTCTCCTTAACCCCAGTGTCCTTGAGCACACAGGATGGTTCAGAAGAGCACCAGACAGGCAAGGATCATCCCTTTCACACAGATCCTGGAAATGACTTGATGCCCCAAAAGAGAAGATGGGTTCCATGCACAATAAATGTAGGAGAAAAAGACAAAAGTACTTACAGCTACTGCTATTCTTCCAAGTACATGTTCTGGAATTTTTCTATAAACATCCAAAGAACCCCCTGCAGGGACAAACACAACATGCTGAGCTAATGCCAAATGAAATACTGCCCTAGATTTGAAGTCACAAGGGGCTTCTAGGCCTTGGTTATTAATAAAAACACCATCAATGATATAACAATAACTGGGTCAGAAATAACTGACCTTAAAAATCTACCAAACTCTGCACAAACACATGGAACAGGACTCTTGTCACTCACATTACTCATTTTTGCTTGTAGCATTAATACTCAAACTCCTCTTAGAAAACCTCCCAGTGACAGGACAGCATATTGAAATTGGGACACTCAAGACCATCAGGCTTGGAGTAACTTTTCAGGAATAACAAAGTCATCCCCAAAAAACCAACAGTGGACTTGAAAGTCCAAGGTATCCTAACCCTTGTCCCCAACACCTGCTGCTAACATTATATGGTATCAGATACAGTGCTTAGATACACAGAAACATAGACTTATTTTGGTTGAAAAACACCTTTAAGATCATCAAGTCCAATTGTCACCCCAACACTGCCAGGTCACCACTAAACCATGTTCCTCAGCACCACATCTCCAGGGCTTTTCAAATCCCTATAAGGATGGTGACTCCAGCACTGCCCTGGGCAGCCTGGGACAGGCCTGGACAACCCTTTGGGGGAAGAAATTGTTCCTCATGTCCAAACTAAACCTCCCCTGGCACAACTCAGAAAATACAAAGTGTCCTAAGGTAGTCAGAAGGGCTAAAAATTTGTCAAGGTTGCAGCTGCTCGTCTACAGGATGAAAAGAATTTGTTCTGATCTTTACCTGCATTCTTACACAACAAAATTCAAGGTCTGGGCGGGGGGTGGGAAACAAGGTCTCTTTATTTTCATTTTGTTCTTCCTCTAACTGATTGCTGTTGTTTTGTGCCAGAAGGCGAGCACAACATGAGGCAGAGCAGAGGTCATCTCCAGCATCATTCCAAGTCACAGAATCAGGGGTTGGAAAGGCCCTAGAAAGATCATCTAGTCCAACCCCCCTGCCAGAGCAGTCTCAGTCTCCTCTTGTCCAGGCTGAAGAGACCCAGCTATCTCAGCCTGTCCTCCTAGGGCACATGCTCCACTCCTTTCAGGATCTTGCTGGCCCTGTGCTGGACTCTCTCCAGCAGCTCCCTAGCCTTCTGGAGCTGAGGGGCCCACAACTGGACACAGGATTCCAGGGGAGGCCTCCCCAGGGCAGAGGAGAGGGGAGAAGAACCTCTCTGGCTCTGCTGGCCACGCTCCTCTTAATGCATCCTAGGATGCCATTGGCCTCTTGGCCACAAGGGCACATTACTGCCTCATGGGCATCCTCCTAGCCACCAGCACTCCTAGAGCTTTTTCCCCAGGGCTGTTTTCCAGCAGATCAGTTCCCAGTCTGTACTGATCCATGGGGTTGTTCTTTACCAGAGAAGCAGTACTTTACACTTCCCTTGTTAAATTTCATTCAGTTTCTCCCTGCCCATGTCTCTAGCCTGTCCAGGTCACTCTGGATAGCAGCACAGCTCCTGGTGTGCCAGCCACTGCTCCAAGCTTGGGATCATCTGCAAACTTGCTGAGGGAACACTCTCCCCCTGCATCCAGCTCACTGATGAATATATTGAACAGTACTGGACCCAGCACTCATTCATTTGTCATTCATGTCACTTGTGCAGGGTCAGTAAATACCAGCATTGTGCAGCATCATGGGTGCAGCATACCCTGAAGGCTTCTCTATTCTCAAAGAAGAATTCAGAAGAGAATTTCTGTCTGTCAGTGTTCAAGATCTCAGAATGAGGAGCATGCATACTCCAGACACAGAGATACATGTTTTGGCATGAGCAGATGCTTCCTTACTGCAGGTGACTGCTGCTTAACACAGACCTGCAAGCCTGAGTGCAACTGCAAGGGCAGAACAGAACAAGGGCTAATGGAAACACAGCATGAGAACAGCAAAGAATTGAACTTGTGGGCTTGGCTGGAAAATATTTTATATATATATTGGTATATATTTTTTGTAAATATATTTTTTGGTAATATTTTTTCATTCATGACTGAAAATCTGAGAGAATACTCAGAAATGGGACACAGTGATCACTGGGACAAAGGTAGTAAGTGTAAAAAAAAAGCGAAAAATAACAGTAATAACAGACCATTTTATCAGGGAGAAACCAAAATGCACCATGAAACCCTTAAGGGCTTTATCTGTGGTCCCTATCAGAAAGAAGCTACTCAAGGATGCTTAATGGTACAGCTTTGGCTTTGGAAACTTCTCCTGCCAACAAGCTTTTCCTCCACAGCAAATGATTTGTGAGATCCTTCCTTGTATTCCATCCAGCTTAACTGACCCTTGGCAGGTTCTGGAATGCTGCCTCCCAGGAAAATCCTGGAGAGAGGAACAGACTATGGCTTGTAACAACAACGTGATGCTAAAAGTTGAATGCTGTGAAGAGGCTTCTTGGGTGTGAGACATGAGGGGACTGCATCTGTCATGAGACATGCTCTCAGAACTCATACACAGAGGGCAGCAATGATTATAAATTGCTGCAATCACTAGGCTTTTCCTGCTGTTCCTCCAGGAATGCCACACAGCACAAGACTGCAAGGGAAAGTACTAGGAGATCTCCATAAGGACAGGCTTGGGGGAAAGGGAGATGAGAGGTGGGAGAGACAAGAGTAGACTCCAAAAGGAACTCAGCTCAACAGCTGTGTGGGAAAAGAATTCCTTGGCTTGCAATTAAGAGACAATTTCCACTGCAAACACACAGGACATTGGGTTAATAGATTTCTTGAAAAGAAAATCTGGTTTGGCTATCAAACCAGTACAAGTGAGGAACAGCTGTTTTGTCAGCAAGGACAGATTGTATGGAAGACTGAAAATATCAAAGCACAAATTAAGCTAGCATTTACTTCTCTTCTATTTACATTTTCCATAAAAGTAAGGGAAGTTACACTCAGGGAAAATACAGCAGACCATGGAGAATGGAACACAAGCCCAATACCAAACTGGTGTTTTTTTAAAGAACTACCTGCAAAGTTATTAATACTTTACATTTTCAAGTGATAATGCCTGCATTTTGCTCCCTTCTGGAAAAGCACAGCCCTATAGGATTCATCCCATTTACATCCTGAACACACTAGATAACACAACTCACCATCCATGAACTCTGTACACAAGGAAATCCTGTTCTCCACAAAAAAAGCACCATAAAATCCTATGATATAGGATGAGTCACACTGGAAAAAGAAAGGAAAAAAAAGAGAAGCCTGGGTTAAAATTTGCTGGGAGAAGATTACAAGCAAGAATAATGAAGGTGAGAAAAACCTCTGTACCTTATAAAGGATTTCTAACTCTGACATGATCTGCTTCTGGAGTTCCAATGTTATATCTAAGGGTATCACCTAGAATACAAAAAGCAGACATATGATCAGAGTTGACATAAAAAGGGAATGATTTTAAGGAAAAAAAGGGAAGGTTCATCATTATTCTTGTGGGGAAAAGGGAGAAAGGAATAGGTGGAGAGAGTATTTTAACAGAGCAACAAGCAAAGGAAATGGAAATGAAAGGACAAAGTAAACTAAGCTATACAGCTAAGTTTATCCTTAAAATGTCATAATGTTTGTAGTTTAACCCATTGGACCAAGAGATGAGTTAGAACCTGAACACAAGCCCCATGCCTAGTGTAAAGGGCAGATGTGGTGGATCTGCAGGTTGGTAAACTCCAAACTGCTGCTTTTTCACCCAAAGTGAGATCCCCTCCCAGCTCTTCTTCCTCCTCAGCCCAGCACTGATTGCTCTTGCTGCAAAGATGTCTTGTGAGAGCCTGGATGGTTGTGACCTTGGCTGAACAT
This sequence comes from Bucco capensis, assembly GCA_013396975.1. Taxonomy (NCBI): domain Eukaryota; kingdom Metazoa; phylum Chordata; class Aves; order Piciformes; family Bucconidae; genus Bucco; species Bucco capensis. The sequence continues at coordinate 384,611 of VWZO01009703.1, forward strand.
GATGATGTGAACTCTGAGGGCTAAATAAGTACTGTAGAATCAAAAGCATCTCTGACTGTCTCAGTGGGACCCTAAAGAAGTGTCTCTTACCATCAATCTTACAGTTTCAGTTTCTTTAATATTTACCCCCTTTTTTCATATAAATTCTTAGCATTCCCTGAAAATATACAGGAAAAAAATAACAGATTTAAGAGTGGTGAGACCCTGGCCCAGGTTACCCAGAAAGGTGCCAGATGACCCATCCCTGAAACTATTCAAGGTCTGCTTGTTTGGGGCTCTGAGCAACCTGCTCTAGCTGCCCATATTCCTGCTGAATGCAGAGGGATGGACTAGATGACCTCTGAGAGATCCCTTCCAGCTTTAACCATTCTGTGAGTCTGATGATGGCAGGTACAGACCCTTAGGCACCAAAGCATTCCTGAAAACTACTTCAACCAACATGACTTTGAGCACTCAAACCAGCTCCTCACAATCATACTGATCTGCTGCTTCCTTCATCTCATTCCCTCATTTTTCATCATTACAGAATCACAGAATGTTAGGGGTTGGAAGGGACCTATACAAAGATCACCTAGTCCAAACCCCCCTGCCAGAGCAGGATCACCCAGACAGCTCACACAGCAATGTGTCCAGGCAGCTCTGCAATGTCTCCAGACAAGGAGACTCCACAGCCTCCTGCGCAGCCTGGGCCAGTGCTCTGGCACCTGCACTGCAAACAAGTTTTTCCTCAGGTTAATACTAAACCTGCTGTGGTCCAACTTGCTCCCATTCCCTCTTGTCCTAACATTGGATGGCACTGAGCAGAGCCTGGCTCTCTCCTCCTGACACTCANGGCTGCTGAGCAGCACCAAAGCACTAAGTGCTGCAGTGAAGGTGGGGTGGAGTTTGCAGGATTTGCATGCCAGACCCTCTCAAGAAGGATGCTGGCTCTGACAGAACCAGCACTGAAAGTCAACTTTATCAAACAATTTGAAGACTTGTCCAGTCAATTATTAAGTAAATGGGACTCCAAACACACACAGCCAGGCTGAGTCTGCCACCATCCAATATTTCACTGTTTGGGTTAAAGGGGAACAAAACCTAGTCAATTTGCAGAATTAGCAGAAGAGAGATTCTAGGTTGCACATCCTGATGACAAAACAAAATACAGAGAGCCTATTTTCCAAACACACAGGTTTTACAGTATCCAAATCTGTCTAAGGGGAAAAAATCCCCAACAACTATAACCTGTTTCTATCAAGAGTTTGCTTTAGGTTATTTATAAAAGCTGTCACTAAACTTAATTGTAAGTGTAATACAGGGCTGCCAAGAAATGTTTAACACACTTGTCTAGATCAATAATCATTTGCCAACAAGTTTCACTTACACTTTTCCAGTGTGAAAAACTTAAAAATAAGTTGTTGGAATACAATCAGTTTTACCCACTGAATATTAACAGAATTTAATCTTGTCAACAGTATAAAATTAAAGGGATTTTTTGCAGGCAGTTCTACTTACAGTGAGGAATTTCCCTGCCTCGTTCACCCTCCTGAACAATGACTAGTTAGCATGATCAGTGTCAAATCCATCTCTGACATCCAATCAACCCAGCCCTGGCAGGAAGAAAGGTCTCTGCCTGATTTGCATGAACTCTAATTACATACAGACCTTGCATTCTAATAGTGAGGACAACCTGGCAAAGCAGAGCTGCCCACTACTACTTGCAGGATACTTACAGGGTAGGGCATGTACCCAAAAGTATGACCAACACATAACACCACCAAATAAATGAGGAGAGATCACCACCTCACTTTCTCTGCACAACTGGTGTACAGAAGAGTTAGTTCTCTTCCATCTAAATACGTGTGGCTTGTGTGACCTACCCCTGAGGAGGAACAACCCCATGGACCAGCACAGGTTTGGGTTTGACCTGCTGGAAAGCAGCTCTGTGGGGAAGGATCTGAGAGTGCTAGGGGACAACAAGTTCACCATGAGGCAGCAGTGTGCCTTCATGGCCAAGAAGGCCAATGGTCTCCTGGGGTGCCTGAAGAAGATTGTGACCAGCAGAGTGAGGGAGGTCCCCTCTTCCTCTACTCTGCCACAGCTGGAGTCCTGGGTCTAGTTCTGGGCTCCCCAGTTCAAGAGAGACAAGGAACTACTGGAGACAGTCCAGCAGAGGCTAGGAAGATGCTGAGGGCACTGGAGCATCTCTGGCAGGAGGTGGGAAATGTCCCATTTCTGGAACCATTCCAGGTCAGGCTGGATCTTGGGGCTCTTAGCAACATCACCTAGTTGATGTCCCTACTTACTGCAGGAGGCCTGGACTAGATGACCTTGAAAGGTCCCTTCCAACCCAAACTGGTCTGTGATTGTATGAATCATCTGGCACAAAGTAACATGCACTATCCAGAACATGCAGGAGTAGAGTCTCTTTACAAGTTTGTATCAGAAGTCTGAGGAGCAAAGAAGCCTGGCAGGTTGCCACTGACCAGTGGTCCCCAGATACCAAGCTGCAGGGCTGCAGATGAACCAGTCCAGAGATGGGGCCCTGGGTAACCTAAGCTGGCTATGGAAGAGGGGCTGGTGGCCAAGTCTCCAGCACCTGCCCTGACTTCAAAACTAGTTGAAATGGTGCCTCACAGGTAGAGCTGGAGAAGGACACTAGGCCAGAGGGGCATTATGTTTAATTTCAATGATGTGGTGGGCTCCAAGCACTCCTGAACATCTCCCTAATCCATTTTCTGCCTAAAACAAAGCAATCTAGCACACTTACAACGTACCTGAACCCAGCATATCCAACATTTAAGGTGAAAAGGGTTAAATTTTTAAAGAGAAGAATTACCTGAGCATATTTTCCTCTGCTTTCCACTACACCTCCAGGACAAATAAGGCTGAGTTGTCAAGTTAAATACAAGCAGTCAAGTGACTGCATTATAATTTACTCAGTGCTCAATTTAAATTAGGGTGAGGCTATTAAAATATCCAGTATAAATACTGCAATTCATCACAAGCTGTCATGGATGACTTCAGCTATTTGCTGGAGTGGCACACGTTCCACTAAAGGGAAGGAGAGCAAAAGCACAGGTCAAATTAAGCTGCTGTTCTCTTTTAATTCACTTATTTAATCCGTAGCGATGTAATTGTCTTTTACAGTATGTACAACTCAAAGGAAATTTGGGGAGGATTACAGGCAGTATACAAATGATTAATCAAATGGTCCATTTAAATGCTGGCTTAAGAGCAGGGGAAGCTAAAAGCAGTTGAAGAATGGCAATCAGACAGTGCACGCTCAGATTTTTCACTTGGATTTTCCCCTCTGAATAGAAGAAAGTTACCTTTGAAAAATCTACTAGATCTTCTGCACATTAGCTAGCTGTAAAGTTAACATAAAACTAGTAATGGTTTAGCTTTGGCCTAAGAAACATAGAATGGTTAGAGTTGGAAGGGATCCCTCAGAGGTCATTCAGTCCAAACACCCTGCAGTCAGCGGGGACATCCTCAACAAGATCAGGTTGCTCCCAAGTCCCAAGGTCCAACCTGACCTGGAATGGTGTGTAGGGATGGGACATCTTCCACCTCTGTGGGCAACCTGGGTCTCACCACTCTCAGTGTAAAAAACTTCTTCCTTAGATCCAGTGCAGATCTCCCCTCCTTTAGTTTTAAGCCATCACCCCTTGTCCTATCATGACATAGATACTAGCACTGGCTTGTTTTCCTGTCCAGGATTTCAGCAGGATTATCCATCAGCTAGAAGCGTTTTTATCAACAGGTTTTCACAATGTTATCATGTCCTATCAAATCTCTATATTATCATCCAAAAAAGCTCCCAAACAGCAGAACTCTGCTTTCCCAGATCCATGCTGTGATGTTCCTATTACCATGGTGATCCTCTGTCACAACACTTGATCCATGTGATGAAGATGCCAAGACCCTGGCACTACCAACCCCTTCTTATTGCTTGGCAGGTGCAGCCATCAATGTTTTGGGCAACCTCCTTACCCAAGCAAGCCACAGGATCACCATCAGAGCAGCTCTCCTGACCTCCAGCTTCTCAGCAGGCTATTTTTAGCTCTGACAACACACACATGTTGATGTAGTAGCTACTAAAATCACCCTAAAAGTATATCACAGAATCACACAATGTTAGGGGTTGGAAAGGACCTAGAAAGATCATCTAGTCCAACCTCCATGCCAGAGCAGGATCACCTAGATGAGATCACACAGGAATGCATCCAGGCAGCTCTGCAATGTCTCCAGAGGAGGAGACTCCACAGCCTCCTGGGCAGCCTGCTCCAGTGCTCTGGCACCCTCACTGCAAAGAAGTTTCTCCTTGTGTTAATACTAAACCTCCTGAGGTCCAACTTGCTCCCATTCCCTCTTGTCCTACCATTGGATGCCATTGAGAAGAGCCTGGCTCCCTCCTCCCAACATTCACCCTTATATTTATAAACATTAATGAGGTCTCCTCTCAGTCTCCTCTTCTGCAGGCTGAAGAGACCCAGCTCTCAACCAAGAGTGACAAGACCACCATGAGCAGGATCTACAACAGAACCAGTTTCCCTTATCTTCAGGATGCTCATTATCCAGGAGGACTACCCAAACCCTCAGACTCAGTGGGAAACAAAGAGGTGAAAGTGCTGGGGGAAAAGCCTTTTGTCACAGGGAGATGATTTCAATTAACCTTGCAAAGGGCGAACTCATTTCCCCTTTTGCCTGTGGGATTTTTCTGGTGTTCCAGCTCTTCTCCAGGCAGCTTTGGAGGCACCCACAGCCCCACAGCAGCATGGGGCAGGCTGGTGAGCAGCAATGCTGGCACCAAAGATGCTTGAAAAAGAGGCTTTGAGGAAGCAGTGTACTAAGTACCAGGGCAATCCTCACACAAGGCCAGCATCTAGGGGAAGAGCTTTTTGAGTTCCACATTGAAAATTGGAATTAAATAGTTTTAAATATTTAATTTTCTGTATTTTTTATGCTATTACAACTCAGAATTCCTGTCTTTACCTCCTCATGACAGGTTGAGGAATGACAGATTCCTCTTGAAAGGTCATTTTCAAAGGGACTTTTTCCAGCAATATTTGCATTACATAAATTAGTATTTATTTGGGTGTTATCTCTATTTCCCTATTTTCTACATGTAGAGAATAATTTCTAATCCAGCAGTAAGCATTTGCTTTTCCCTAGTGGAATGAAGGGATTTATTTATGTGATCCTTAAGAAAGTCAAAACATGGGCAGCATCTCCTGTTAGCAAATTAAATCTGATAGGAACTATGAGAGAACCTGAACCCAGATCTGAAGTTAGCCAGGTAGCTAAATATTGCCTGATAAATATAAATGCTTCATATTGTGTCCAGGTCTGGGCTCCCCAGGTCAAGAGAGACAACTCTGTCCTCATTTGGAATTACCATATTTCTGGGCTGGAGTTTTCCTGCACATGGAATTTGATGCAAGAAATCAAACTGAGATCTAACAATCAGAAGGAAGAGAAGGAACCCAAGGCCAAGAAAGAATGGAGAGCAAAAAAATTACTGTAATATCTTACCTTTACTGCTAGTATTTTTCCACTGGGGACATGATATGCCCTGCATGAGGGAAAACATTAAATAACTTGAGATCACATCAAATTATATATAGATGTGCAACATGTATCCACTAATTTCACAGAGAAATGACTTGGAGCTAATAAATTTTACATTAAACCAATTTTATGTAGCATTTCTAAAGAAAGGCTGATGAAAACAAGGGATCACAAGGATATACTTACAATGAAACCATTTAGCAGGGTTTTCCACCTGTATATGTTATAAAAAACTACACATTGAAGACTTTTTACGCTGTAAATGTCTCAGTATGAATTTATCCACTGTGCCATGAAATAAAATTAGGCTCTATTGATCATATCTTCACATAAAACAAGGTTTATCACACAAGTCTGTCAGTCCCATGGCTATTTTCAGTGCTAGGATAGTGAGACCTCAACTCTTATCAATTCAAGTGAAGTGAAACAGGTAATGACTGATTCTTTATCAGAACCTAAGGACCCACAGCAAAATGACTTTTCTGCATTTGTATTTAAGATTTGTGTGTGTGTACAGAAGGGTTGAAAACACTACTGTTCATGCTCACCTGAAGCCCAAAGAATTTTCCACAGTATTTCAAGAGCAATTTGTCTTCATTTCTGAAGACCAACCTCTCTAGCTGGCTCTTAACAATGACTTGTATACTCCTAACAACCAACTCATAAGAAAATAAAAAGGTAGGCAAAAAAAAAAAAAAAGGTAGGAAAAAAAAAAAAAAAAAGCCTACTAAAAATCCAATGTAATTTTGCATAAAAACAAAACTATTAAAGCTTTTCCTCTTCACTGGTTTTATTGTCTCATACTGATTTATGACACTGTGCACAGTAATGCCACACACGTGGCACTAACTTTAAAGAATTATAATATTTTACCACTCTATACCTCTAGCAATTATTACTGAAGAAGAAAAGCTTTAATAGGTTGGGTTTTGGTTGGGTTTCTTTTTGCATGCAACACAGAACAGGCTGAGACTGTTGTTTAATCTTATTTATAACCCTGAGTGCTTAGATAATTTCTGTTAATAGCTCTGAAGTTTCTACAAACTTCACCTTAATTTAATAAGTCTTGGATAAACATAACTGAGTGGCAAAAGTGTTTAGGAACAGGCCCAGTATGAAAAGGCAAACAAAAAATCAGAGTTATTTAATAGCTGTACAACAGGTAAAGCTGTTTGAATGAATAAAGCAATGAATCCCATGGAGTCAATCAGCTCTGCTGGAACTAAGGATGAACCAAACAGTGGCAAAACACTGTGCAGATCAGCAGAAATGATAAGAAAATGACCAGCTTGAGCTAAGATGCTTAACTTCTGTTAGCTTAATATGGCCTGTGCTGGACAGTTTGGCAACTTAATTAGCCTGTCAAGAAAGCTGATCTTTTTTTTTCCATGAGAGAGATCTCCTGTTTCCAACTGAATGAAAAGGGAAGACTTGATTATTTAATGATGATGCACGCTAATTCATCCGTGGAAGTTTGGGTTAAGTTTCCAGCAGAGGGCAGATACCTGGTTTGGTTTACAAAGCCCTGACAGGACCAATTTAACATTTAATTATCACTGAGAAGTGGATCACAAAGGAGATGCCATGCCCATAGGTACAAGCGTGTCCAGTGACTCTGCTACCCTGAGAAGGAAAGGAATTTGTTTACTCCAGGCTGATCCAGCATCTCAGTTGTCCTGACCTCCCTCAACACAATAACTGTAAAGTGATTAATGAAGGTTGAATGGGAGCTTTGGTTACACCAAAAGACAACCCTACACCTCTGTAGTGTTTTAATTAACAGCTACCACTTCAAATTAGGCTGTAGTTGCTACAGTAATTACCCCTTCCAATGAGTGTGTAGGGAAAAGTGGGTTTTGTTAGATATTATGTAGAGCTGAGAGTTGGAATTGATCATTTTGGTTGCAGTCAGCACAGCTAAAGCCTGAAGATTTAATACCTTTATGTTGCTGCAGAAGGATGTGCTAAAAGATATATCTCACAGAATAATATGCCCAGCATGAAGAACAACACAGTTTTTGTGCATGCTGCACCCATCAGTATGCCTGTAGATGATTAGGAGGAGATTAAACTAGGATTCATAGCCTCTAAGTAATGTGGAGTCTCATCTCCAGGGTCAACCCTCACAGATTTTCAGTGTCACCTCCAAAAGTAAGTAAACAAACTCATCACTGTAGAACCAGATCATTAGGAGCAAAATGCAAAAGGTTCCTCAGCAGCACTGCACATCCCAGTGAACACACACTTCAGAAGCTTCCAGGATGGGATGCAAATGATGTCAGCTAATAAACAGTTCCAACAACAGCTCCTCTTGCTAGGAATGCATTTGAGCAGTGCCTAACAGGAAAGGCAAGTGCATGTTACAGAGGAGCAGAAAACAGTTGGCAAATAGCTGCTGAACTACTTAGAGACAAATGTAAAGAGCAGAAATTAAATGTATTGCAATGCAAAATATTCAAGGAAAAGTTTGCAACATTTCATTTCTTGCAGAAAGCAGCTCTGGGCAAAAACCAATTTAATCTGTTGCTCTTTTTTTTTGGTTGGGGTTTGGGCTTGGTTTACTTTTGACCCACTGCAAAAGCTGTAGCAGAGGATTGAGAACGGGTGGCTAGCAATCACTTATTAAGGAGCAATGGAAGAGACAACACTACATCAGAGAGAGCCAGCTCTAAAATCTGGGCTTTAAAAACCAGAATTTTGAACACTCACTGCCAGTGCCAAGTACTAACAAAACCAGAAAAGTTCTTCATTCCATTTTGTTGCAATTTCCCAACTGCAGGAAGCAGCTTCCCGGGAGTCACAGAATGGTTTTGGAGTGGAAGGGACTTCTCGAGGTCATCTAGTCCAACGCCCCTGCACTGGCCAGGGACATCCCCAACTAGAGCAGCTTGCCCAGAGCCCTGGCAAGCCTCACCTGCAATGCCTCCAGGGATGGGAACTTAACCACCTCCCTGGGCAACCTGTGCCAGTGTTCCACCACCCTCATGGGCAGGAACTTTTTCCCAGTATCTAGTCTAAATCGACTCATCTCAAATTTAAAACCATTGCCCCTTGTCCTTTCACTGCAGACCTTTGCAAACAGGCCCTCTGCAGCCTTCTTGGAAGTTCCCTTTAGGTCCTGGAAGGTCACTAGTAGGTCCCCCTGAAGCCTTCTCTTCTCCAGGCTGAACAATGCCAGCTCCCTCAGCCTGTCCTCACAGCAGAGGTGTTCCAGCCCCTGAGCATTCTTGTGGCCTCCTCTGCACCTGCTCCATCAGCTCCATGGCCTTTGTGTATTGAGGGCTCCAGAACTATAACATCATTGCTTTTACAGAGTAGAGGACATCCCCAACTAAACCCTACGGAAACCTGGTATTCCCAGGTGGTCTCCCATCTAAGGACTAACCGGGCCCAACCCTGCTTGGCTTCCGAGATCAGAAGTTCCACCAGTTGTCTGCTTCCTCCCTTCCCTCTCTCTCTCTCAGTTACATTGGGAATTTGTAAGACCAACACTAGGGCATGGAGTGCTAGAAGATAGGGAGAAGGTGAGTTTTGGGTCTTCCTTGCCCCCTGCCCTGGCACACTGTGCCAAGGTGAGATGGAGGATGTGGCTGACATCCTCTTGAGCTGCTCTCCTGGTGAACATGCCCAGCATGTTCATGCCAAGCAGGGAGGTTCATTTAAAGCTGTCTCATGCTGGATAAGAAAAGGACAGGCAGAGCTCAAGCACTGCCTATTCTGAGACATTCCCACTGGGGAAAAGAAATTGAAATCTCTTCCTTCCCATTCCCACTAGCATTCTGAGCCCCCTCCATCCATTACAATCAACAGCTTCTAAGCAAGACTAGCAGGGTTGTGTCAAATATTGTATTAACCTTGACTATTAAACGTATCCCTAGATATTTAGAGCCCTGAAGGGACCCATGCCAGCCAAGTCCTTTAGCATAACTTTGTCTCTTCTACTCTGACAATGGAGAGTGCCCCTCAGGGAGCTTGGCCAGCCCTGTGGCACAAGCTGGGTTATTTTGGGGCATCAAAAAGGATGGTGTGAGCAAAGTGTGCACTCTGCTTGAACAAAGCCCTCTAGCAAACTTCTGAAGGACTGTGTGGAGTAGGGCAGTGTGTGTATCCCTTGTGTTCCAGAAAGTAAAATCAATAGCATGGAAAAGTAGAATAGGGCTTTGGGGGAAGTGCCAGCTCCTCAGCATCTCTTGCCCTGCCTCATATAGATGATGTGTTTCTATAGGAAAGCAAATTAAAAAATGAAAGTGTCAGAAGCAGCTGGTCTCTGATTTAAAAAGAAAAGGAAGGAAAAGGTAACGGAATTTCTCACTGCCTGCTTTGTTCCTCCTGAGAAGAAAGAAAATCAGGTAAGATGTTCTGGCTCAAACTACTTCATGGAATAAAGCATAGCCCAGCCTAATGCTTTATTTGGTCTTGCCAAGGAATAGCTTATTGCTGTTAATGCTAAATTTAATGCTAAAAATTCCATACCCTGAATAGAGAGAATTTCTACTCAGTTCCAAAGTAAAACAAACCAAACCCAACCAAACAGAACATGCACAAGCTTCTTAATAAACAGCTTAGGTATTGAACAAAGGATTTCTCCCTCTTTCAACTTGCTAAGGCTAACAATTTTATATCCTCCCTGTGAGAAATGTTACCTAAAAGCACAGTGGGGAGCTGCATTACTTGCTGTGATTGTGGTATCATTTCTTCCAGGGCAAACTTCAGGTTTTAACGTGCAGGCACTCAAGAGAAACAGCAATTTCCAATCCTTTGTCTAATTTTTAATTGTAAAGCATTTCCCCACATAGGAGTGACTTAAGGGTGTTCACATCAGAAGCATGGAGTGAGCATCCATAGATCCCTAAGCTTTCTCAAACAGCTTTTCCCCACATACACAATGTATTTTAACTACAAACTGGCTATACTAGTATTATCTGAAAAGATACAGGCAGTCTCTACCTAGAAGCAAAAATTCATTACAATTATTCTATCATGCTGCTGATGCTGAAGCCAAAAAGCTCTGAAGAAGCCTGCAGCAGCCTGTCATGCAGAAGATCCTGCTTCTCCCATCTGTTCACTCTGGCCACCAGCACCTATTTTTCTGTTTGTCCCCCCAATAGCCAGCAAAACAATTTCTAATCAATAAGCTATTCCTTGGCAAGACCCAGTGATTCAAGGGAAAGCCATGACCTGTCTGCTATGCCAATGAGTCAGTCCCTTCCCTTCCCAGAAATATAACTAACATCAGCAAACATGACAAAATGATGGACTGACAGGACTGGAGCATTAGCGATGTGCCGGCAGGACGCAGGGATAGGAAGCTCCCTTCTGCTTCAGGGACCAGAGACACTTATGACTGAAGCCACAAAAGGTTGGTTTGACATTCTGCTTCCAGAAGTTGAAAGGATCTCTGCACACCATCTAATTGTAGCAGTGGATGAGCTGAGCCCTAGTGTTATCCAGCTCTGTGCTGAAAGCCACAAGGATGGAGATCCTCTGCTGCTCTTATGCCCTGTTACAGTGCTGCACCATCTTGCTTGTGACAAGGTTTCTCCTAAGGTCCAAAATAACCTCCTCAAGTGGCAACCTGGGGCCACAGAGTAAAAATAAAAGTAAATATTTCATAGAATCATTAAGGTTAGAAAAGGAATCTAAGATCATTGAGTCTAACCATTAACCTAACACTGCCATCTCCATGTTTGATGAACCCCTCCAGGGATGGTGACTCCAGCACTGCCCTGGGCAGCCTGTTCCAATACTTAACCACTCTTTCAATGAAGAAATTTTTCCTCATGTCCAGTCTAAACCTCCCCTGACACAACTTGAGGCCACTTCCTCTCATCCTATCACTTGTTCCTTGGGAGAAGAGGCCAACCTCCACCTTGCTCCAACCTCCTTTCAGGGAGTTGTAGAGAGTGAGAAGGTCTCCCCTGAGCCTTCTTTTCTCCAGACTAAACAACCTCAGTTTCCTGAGGTCCATTCTTCCATGTATGTTTCCTTCTGCTTCACACCTATGCTGATGGACTGTCCACCAAACATCCTTCTCCCTCAACACAGAGAACAACACACAGGCAAGGTCCCTGAGACTAAAGCAGAGCATTTCCCAACAGAACTGAATGTACACACAGCCTAGGTTTCTTACTTGAGTTAAGAAGCTAACACATAAAGCCATGGTTGTAGCAAGGAGCACCTTCAGAGATGTCAGGGCACTGCAAGAAGTCAAACTGAACGTTTTCCTGCCCTGTGAGAAATAACCCAGAGCAAAATGACTGTGTCAGTGTCGTGCAAGATGAATACAACTCTCTAAGTGCTATGCACTGCAGAATGACATGCCAGTCACCAGCTGCAAGCTACACACAGCAAATCACCCACAGATTTGCTTTACTGTTAATTTTTACTCTTCCCTCCCCCCCCCGCTCTTTTTTTCCCCTAGTATTGCCACTGTCTGTCATGCTCTTGCTCAGACTCTGGCAGAGCCTAAGGACAGAATTGTCACGTCCTCTGATGGCCATCTAAAGAAACAGATTCAGATTGTTCCTAGGAAATAAACACTTTGACAGTTGTTGCCTTCTGCAATAGGCAAACACATTAGCCTGACACTCTGGCTGCTAAAACAGGAAACCCAAAGTGCACAGCAGTTGTAAAAAAGAAGCTTTTATGGGGCCTGTGCTAGTTCAAACAGCAATCTACACCAACCTCCCTGCCATCCAAAACTCCATTACAGATGCTTGAGTACTGATTGCAAAATGATTTGTTGTTCAACTGCTAAACAAACAAAACCACTGCTTATATCTGAATGTTAAACTTTCCAATGCAGCAGTGTTGGCATGAGAAGCTGCAGAGAGCAAAATGTCTCACTTAACCCAGCTCTGTGGGAGACAGGCACTTTTGGCATGCAAGCTCAAGCACAGCAGAATGAATCCCTCACCTCTGCTAGGCTGTAACCTACTACTGTTTCCATCTGTTACCACTTCTACAAGTCTTCCTTCTCCACTGCAGCCAAACAGTCAGGGTCAGCCTTGGAAACCTGGACTGTAAGTCTTTCTGCTTGTAGCCATGCCACTGTACTTCAGTCTCCATTCCTTAAAGAGACCTGTACAGATGCCAAGGCTAAAGCTGGAGATGGCTAAGCCTTGACACTGCTTGAGGAGGCTGCAGTGCCACCACAGAATTGTTTGGGTTGGAAGAGACCTTTTAGATCATCAAGTCCAACCACTAAGCCAACACTGCCGAGTCTACCACAGAACCACGTCCCTCAGCAACACCATCACCAATAGCAGGTCACTCACTACCACAGGACCAACCTAAATCGGATGCAGACACAGTAACATAGTTCAGCTGCTGGCTTTAATCTAGCTGAAAGGACAAAAGGCAGCAGAGTAGTCATCAGCCTAGACTGACAGATAGAGGCATTATCTGACACAGCATAAAGCCTGTCAGGACAAAGTAAACCCATCACAATTTTAGGAAGAAATCTGAAGCAACAGACTGAGACAAAAATAACGTCACATCCTATGGTGATGGCAATTTAAATGCTAATATGTTTCCACCATGTGATCTAAAGCTTCTAAATCTGGATTTTCTGCATTATCAAACCATTGATTCACTAGAGATATGTCCTGGTGTGGCAGGACAAGGGGGGATAGTTTAAAACCAGAAGACGGAGATTCAGACTAGAGAGAAGGGAGGAATTGTTTATACTGAGGGTGGTGAGACCCTGGCCCAGGTTCCCCAGAGAGGTGGTAGATGTCCCAAATCCCTGGAACCATTCCAGGTCAGGTTGGACCCTGGGGCTCTGAGCAACCTGCTCTAGCTACACATGTCCCTGCTGAGTGGAGAGGTATTGAACTAGATGACTTTTACAGGTCCCTTCCCACCCAAAATATTCTGTGATTCTATGTGTTCATGCCACTCCCAGTATAACAACTATTAAGAAAAGTCAGAGTAATTCCCAGTAGCAGAAAAGAGAACTATGCCAAGCAGCTAAAACTTTTCTAGGTATTCACTGTAATAGCTGACAGTGTTTTCTTCAAAGCATGGTTCAGTTTCAAGTAGAAGATCTGCACTTCTCCAGGAGCAGGCCGAAAGCATAAACACAGTGAGGTTGATTACACTGCTCCAGTCACTACTGGACTGCACTGAGAGATCAATGTGATGAGCAACAGGCTAGGGACAATTGTGATATGACTCCCTGCATGGTCATTAAAAGAGCTGTGGAGATGTAGAGGGAAGGTGGTTATCCATCAGAGCTAGATATGGCTGGCTGGTCCTGATGATGATCACTGGGGATCTGAGCAGTTCATTTCTAGCATTTTGAGTGAGCATTTGTATTTTCAAAGAATCTGGGGTGGAAAAAATGGAAGAAATCAATGTTAACCTCACCACTGTTCTTCACAGAGACATTAAAGAGAGATTAAGGAGAATATGAAGCACACACTGGAGGCAAAAAAAAAATAAAGAGGATTCCTACATAAATACACATCCTCCTGCCCCTTATCACCTCACATTCATGTCTATCAGCAAAAAGCATTATTTAAAGAAGTATTCTGTGTCAGGAAATAGTCAGTGCCTATGGGCTTGGCATAGCTTGGCTGTGGCCAATTCCACCAATTCCCTTCCCACACAGAGAGTTATTTGTAACCAAGACACAGATGCTATTGCCCCCCCTGGAGCAAGCTGCACTCTGCTCACACACACATCCCCTCACTCATTGGCAGCAAGAGCAAACTCAAATGGTCAGGCTTACTATTCACTTAATCCTCCAAGCTATGGCCATTCAATGCAAACAAAACAACTTTAATTTAAGAATCATCCAGTTTCTAATTAAACAGCCATAGGCAGCTGGCTGGATACATTTTAATCAGTTTCCATAACCTATTGATTGGAGGCTGAAGCTTAAAAAATTAAAAGTAAAAAGATGACCAGGGAATTGTCCCATCTCAGAACAACAGTAGAACCCTCTGTAAATAACTCCTCTTTTAACCATCAGCTAAATGAACTCTTCAATACTGCAGTACAAAGTCTTCTGCAAAATTACTTTAACTAACAAGCAGAAATTTATCAGCTTCAGCCAAAATCAATGCTGAAATCAATTTGAACACTGGTTGTGTCTAAAGGGGCTCATTGGCAATTTAGGGAAATTACACCATGTAAATGCCTGTGCTTTAATTGAACAGTTTCATCAACTAGGCTGTGATTGCTGTCCATTCATTTATTTACTTTCACTGCAGCTACCATTCTGCAAAGGAATGGCTTTTGTCAGACTTGAAGGAGGTACTTTATCTTCATTTTATGCACTTTTGTGCATAACAGATTTTATGAGGCAGGCAAGTGATAGCCAGGGTCAGAAGAAACAAGAGTACAGCAATCACTGGTCAGTCTTGTTTAAACTGCAAGGATAATATGCAGAATTTCAGTGAGCTACTGTGAACTCTGTCCAGCTATTACTGTTTCAATGCTTTTCAGTGTCCAAAAAAAACCCCCAAACAAACAAAAAGAACAAGAGAAAGAAAATGAACATCATCTGGGAAAGGAAAGGAAGGAAAATACCTCCAAAACTGCAACACAAGAAGGTAGGAGATGTGATTTTTCAGACTTCACATGGCCACTGATTTGTTTGAACAGCAAACAAAACACTGCACCCAGTCTGTACCTCACTTCTTCAGAGCTGCATCAAGCACCAGGCTGGCAGCACCAGCATGTACAAAGCGTAATGAGAAGCACCCAACAGCAGCACAGCAAGGTGGGTGCTCTGGGCTGGGAAGCTGCAGAGATGGCCTCTGCTCCTGCTTCTGCCACTGCTTTGCTGCCTTGGGGAAATCATTTCCCTCTCTGTCTCTGTTTACCCTCTGCCACGTGCAGAGGATGATAGTTGAATAATACTGTGAAAAGGCCAAAATAATCTGTGAATGAGAGAAGCAAATCATTGTTACTGTATTGCATATTCACAGAGAAAACCAGAAATCAACAGAGCAGCAGCTCTGCTTAGATTTAGATCAGCTTCCCGTGACATTTGAGGTGCATGAGAGTTGCTGCTTTATAAGAACCAAATGGGTCTTGAAGGGCTCTCTTGAGAGACCTCCTTTGTGACAGCACAAGCATCCTGCACTAGAATCCTAGCAGGATAGGCTTGGAAGGGACCTCTGGGGATCATCCAGTCCAAGCCCCCAGCTAAAGCAAGGTCACCCACAGCAGGTTGCCCAGGATCACCTCCAGGTGCCTTTGGAATTACTCCACAGGAAGAGACTCCACAAAGTCTCTGGGCAGCCTGGGCCAGGGGTCTGCACCCTCACAGCAAAGTTTCTTCCTCCTGTTCAGATGGAACCTGCTGGGTTCCAGTTTGTGCCCATTGCCCCTTGGCCTGGCCCTGGACACCACTGAAAAGCCAGAAGGAGTAAACTTTACTGAGCCAAAGCTCCTCAAGGCAATGAAAAACTCCAGCTACTCCATCACCATTCCAGCAAAGGGAGCTGAATCACCTTCACCTCCCTTGCTCTCCAACACAGCTAAATCTCCTCCAGCTTCCTCCAGAAATGACAGCACTTTTCCCTGCTAGTGTTAGAGGATCTGCAATACACTCACAAGGCACTGTTTGCAGGCTGTCTGGCAAGAGCTAGCAACTTCCCAGCTGTCTTGCCAGGCACTATGTGCAATGTGCTAATGGGGCACCCCAAGGTTGCTGGAGATAGAGAATAAAGAAACAGGCATATGCTGGAATGTACAACTCAAGCAAACTGCAAAATTGCTCAAGTAAATTGCTCCAACAAATTAAGCTTCTGCATTTATCCCAATTTTCCCTAGCTATCCAATTCTTCTGGGTGGTACAGCATCAACAGCCACTTCTCTCCCAATTACTCACCTCAAAGTGAGCCCGTCTGCTTTAACAGTGTTTTGCTGAGATGAGAACTGCCTCTGCCTTTTCTTCCCTCTCCCCCAGACACTAGGTAACAAACCCATTAAGTCATCGTTGGGACTTTATGTTTATTTCTGTCTGCTTGCTGCTGCTGAAGACTCCTCTAAAGAATCCAAAGATTTACAAACCATACACAACACACAGTTTAATAAAACCATCCCAGGCACACAGAAAGCTAAATTACTATCCCCTAAAAAAAAAAACCAAAACCAAAAACCTTGAACATCTCACTTCTAAATAGCTACAATTGCAAAGGAAAAGCTAGAAAACATGAAATAAGAGAAAAATACTTTTTTCTGCTCCTATATAAAGGAAGAAAATAGTGATATTTTACCATGTGAGAGACTTCATAATTATTTGCCTGAGATAAATACCTCTACTTTGTAATGCTTTGGTGCAAAATATACACAAGACTAACAATTTTAGTCTAAATAATTTAATGTAGTTCCTCCTGAGACTGGCTGGCAGAGTGTGTCCATCCCACTACAAACCAAACTGTCAACCTTCCTGCACTGAAGGAAAAAGGAGCAATCTGATCAAAACACCCTCTCAGAGCCTTTTAGCCAGGGATGGAGCTAAAGGATGCAGCACAGAAGCACATACTTGAAAAGTCTTCTGGACCTACCAGGGAATGATTTTTTTCCCCCCCCAAAAAAGGCCATTTAAGGAGATATTGTAGATGTATTGGTATTCAGGTATTTTCTTCTGTGGGCACCTCACATCCTACCACCTTCTGTAAACTAGTTGGTAAGACATTAGGAAGTCAAAGCCTGTTGCAGCCTTAGGGCTCTCTTGTCAGGCCAAAGCTCCATGAAATAAAAGCACTGAGAGTTTCCAAAAATTCATAATATTTGACTTATGATACTCCATGGAAAGTGGAAATCCCAGTTAATGACATAAACTACCCACAACAACTGGCAAACAGAAGATGATGGCGCTGATGTGCTTCCAGTTCCAGATTTCATCACTTTCTGGACAATCTTTACTCAAGACATGCTGCTCACTATGCACCAGGGGAAGAAGTCTTGGTTTCTGATTGTTTTTCTATTCAAAGATACTCTTTGAATGTACAGTTTGGGTTTATTTGTATACTCTCACATATTGTTGAAAACACCAGCAATCAGAAAGCAAGAAAAATGACCTGGTTTTACCATCTCTCTAATAGTTATCCCTCCCTGGATCTTCGTTCGCCAAGCCTTGCCATGATGAACTGTTCTCATTCCTTAATTAAGAAAACAGTGTATCAAAAGGTAGAGCAAATATAGGAAGCCCAAAAACTATAAAATCCCTTCTTTTTAGAAGAGGAAAAACATTTAGATTCAGCAAGTTCTCACTAGAAATATTGCTATAAAGTATTGATTTTTTTTTTTACCAGACTCAATTGACTGAAAAGTTGTTTGTATAGCAATATTGGCCAAGCCAATATAGTGGAACAATTTTGCTACACACAGTAATCAAGTGTATTTCTAAAGTATAATTATACTGTCATAAAAATAAAGCTAAGATACCTCTTCTCCAAGCAATAAACCCATTGCAGCTGTAAAGAAGCCAAATAAATAAAATACATTTTCTAACTAAACATAATGTCTTCCAAAGTGAACAAAAGCACCTCCCCTCTCCCCCTTAAGCCAAGGGTAGCAGGAAAAGTGATCAATACTTCCATCTCAATAAACTGTTTCAATAGTAGTTAATTCAGGGGGAAAAGAGAGGCTGAGCATTTCTGCTTGGCAACCTGCAACACACTATCTTGTTTGCTGAATGCTGATAATATATCATTGCCATAATGGATATGACTAAGTATAAAGAGCTAGAAAGAGAGGAAAAAAAACCCAACCCCCAAACCCAAATAGCACACAGCCATGCTCATTCTTTAGAGTCAGATCAATACTACACACAACCTCTCCTGAAACACCCCAACAGCCTGGAATGCTGGAAGAGGAAAAGAGCCAAATGTTTGCAATTAATTTTATTTGACAAATGTCCATTGATTTACTGGAATAAAATATATGTGGGCTGCTATCTCTGACTGGTGCAATCCAGCTACCTGTAAGTATTCCATTTTGCAATTTCTTATTGGCTTGTGTAGCACAGGTGCTCCTGTGGAAAGGGAAAAGAGGTTCCTCTTTGCCAAGGGGTGATTGTTTCAAGGGAGGAAGTTTTGTCTATGCTTTCTCCAAAGCACATCACCACAGCATGGCAACCTCTAGGGATGGTCCAGTCCAATCCCCCTGCTCCAACAGGATCACCCACAGCAGCTTGCCCACAATCACCTCCAGGTGCCTTTGGAATCTCTCCACACAAGGAGACTCCACAAGCTCTCTGGGCAGCCTGGGCCAGGGCTCTGCACCCTCACAACAAACAACTTTCTCCTCCTGGTCAGGTGAAAACTCCTGGCTTCCAGTTTGTGCCCATTGCCCCTTGGCCTGGCCCTGGGCACCACTGAGCAGAGTGTGGCCCCAGCCTCTTGCCCCCTGCACCCTTGAGCTCTTGCTCAGCATGGAGCAGCTCCCCTGTGGCTCTGCTCTTCTCCCGGCTAAGCAGCCCCAGGGCTTTCAGCCTTTCCTCCTGCCACAGATGCTCCAGTGCCCTCAGCATCTTCCTAGCCTCTGCTGGACTCTCTCCAGTAGTTCCTTGTCTCTCTTCAACTGGAGAGCCCAGAACAGGACACAGCATAGCTTAGAAGTCAGTCTGGGAGAAAGCTCTATTTGATATTTATATCCTGCTATTTGCATTGCAAAGTAAGGCTAACTTCAGGAACAGGTAAAACATCCACATCTGAAACCAGTGCACATTCCCTGGAGCAGTGCAGAATAAAGAAAACACTGTGAGGTCACTGCAATTGTCAATTAAAATATTCATGGAATAAAAACAAAAAAGAGAGGTAGAAGTTTCCCTGATACAGAAGAGGGCTCATGTTTTTACAGGTAAAACATTGTACTTTTCCAGCCTGCAGGCAAATGCAACACTCAACCCCTTAAGGAAGCAGATCACAGCATCAGCCCACACAAAGCAGCAAGTCAAGGCAGAAGTGCCAGAAGTATTTATGCATTCATTCCCTCCTGTGCTATTATCCTCTGCACCTTGAGTGTTCCCATGTCTGTTCCTTCCCCACTCCTGCAGACTCTTCCTGAAGTAGTCTTCAGGAGAAGAGAAAAAAATATTGTTGTAAAAACATTAAACAAAAAAGCAAACTTGTAACTGTGCTACCTGCCAGCAACCCAAAATGAAGTCAGAAAGTGCAAGTTTGGCTTTACACAGCATTTCATGCACATTTTGGTATTAATTTTATAAAATATGAAATACATACTATGCATGTGGCTACAACACAACAGAATGAGATATTTGTATACCACCTTCTGCACCTGAAAGCACTGAATTTTGTACTAAGCATACCTAGCAGACATGGGGTAGAGCTGTTCCCTGTGAGCAGAGCAGATGCAAGGTGACAGACAGACATCAAGTTCAGCAGATCCTCCATGCAAAAACATCAGCCAAGCACATGTTCACTTGTTTTACATTCCCTAGAGTTTGGCCACTATTAGGCACAGAATGAAGGGGCAAGACTTTTGGTATGGCCTGGTGTGGCCATTCTTATGCTGCTTGTGATTCTGCATTGCTAACTCCTTATTTCAGCTGCTACTTGTAAAGAAACTAACCCAGAAGTGGGTAACAACGACACATGTGGTTTTCCCTTCACTTTGTGGGAGATACCTTATCCCTAACTGGGTCTCAAGTGCCTCCCTCAGGGATCAGAGCACTTGGCCCTCCTTTCTGATGCTTCTCCCACCCACATCTACTCCTGGAGCCTCCATCATCAGTAGATGGGGAAAGGAAGCAACCTCCTCTAAATCAGAAGCTACCAAGAAGTCACTGACTGAGCTGTGAAGTTCAACACTCTCCAATCTTTCTTATTACAAAGAAAAAAACAGCACTGTTCCTGCAAGTTTCTTGGTCTAGAAATATCCTTCTACAAGAGAATGTCAATGAGATTTTGGAATGACATTCCATCTACGAGGCTAACCTGATTGCTGAAGAGTCCCTTCAAAGACTGGATTTGTTCCTTTAAGATTTGGGAAGTCCATATTTTCATTAAATCTTCTGCAATGTTGTCAGCCAATTAGGAACTAAACTAAATGCACTGTAGCTTTTAAAACATTAAAAAAAAAAGTGTTAATATCAAAGTTAAAATGTCTAAGGTATAAACAAAATCCTAATGGGATGCTGGGTTACTGTATATGGTAAATAGCTCTCTGGAGGAAACCTTTATTACTCCCTCAGGGCTTTCTTACAAAGTATGGATTTCTTAATTCCTAGTGGAATATTTTTCATACCCCACTGCAGACTATTAAGTACCAGATATTACATTATGTAGTTTAAACTTTGCACTATGCATGAGAAAGACTTTTCCTGTCGAGAAAACTACAGCTCTGCTATTCTAATCTTTACAATATTAAAATTAATACTGGCTGCAGGGTATAAGCTTCACTACCAAAATTTGGGGGAGTTGATCATTTAATGTATTCCTCAGCCTTGCATGTGTAGCTGCTGCTAAGGAGGGGAAGGCACTGCACCAGTGCAAGGGGTACTGACTTATCTGGAATTGTTGAAGACAGGCAGAGCAATGGTGGCATCACATCCCAGTCCTGGGCTAGCAAAGGTTGTGGGGAACAAGAATGGCATTGCAAAGACTGCAGGCAATTCATTATGCTTCAGGGCATTGCAAGTTCCACTTGTGAACCGTTAACTTGTTACCCAGGAGGGATTCAAAGCCAAGTCTTAAAAAGATAATAAAAATGCACCAGCCCTCCTGGCACCCGAGAGCAGATACCTTGTAAATATGGAAAGAGAATGCTTAAGAAGGTTCTATTAAGAATTTCTTTGATAATCTCTGCTGCAGAGCAGCCAGGGCCCATCTACATCTCAATACAAGCAGGAAGGGTGGGGAAAAGAAAAAAGTAAGCATGTTAGATTTTATTTTCCAAGATTTTAAGTGAAATTCAAGACTCACTTGTAGACTGTTCCTCCATTGCCATGACCGAGGATGTCTCGATACCGTATGTCTTGTTCATTCATCTCCACAAGAAAGAAAGAAAAACAAAAGAGATGTCATGCTGTGGATGGAAATGTCAAGGAAAAGCAACTCTAGGCCATAAACAACAAGCAGTCTGGGTCATTTCAAGTTCAGCTGCAAGAACGAGAAGATCAATACAACATTTGCTGTCCAATTTATAAAAGACGATACCAAGGGACAAAGTGATGGAAAGTTTAATGACAATTTGTTTGCCTGGGTCATTTCATTAAAGTTTGATAAAAGGTGTCAAAATGGAATGATATAATATAGCTCAAGAGGGTCAGGTCACAGATACTGATAGGAAAAGGGTCTCCAGAACAGCACATAACCAGAGCCAAAGTTGGAGGTGAATGGAAACAATCCAGCAGAAAACTGTCATCTTAAGTATGGCTAGGAAAGTTTATGATTTATTCTGGAAGCAGGATAATTGATACTAATTGAGTGACAGTTCTGTCAGTAAGGATTCCTTCCTAGTGCTTAATTTATACACCTTTCAACTAAGGTAAATATTCTGGGGATAAAAAACCAAACCACAAACAAAACCAAACACCAAAACCACCGTCTTGGATTGCTATCCAATAAAAATATCTTTTCTTGAAAGACACAACTAATTGCTTGCCTCAGTCTTTCTGCTCACTGTGAGCAGACAGGATAATATCCTTAGATATTATTTGAAAGTATATATATTATTAGATATTAGCCTGTCTGGATATCTAAGATTACCTTGGATAATATCTAAGTATATTTGAGCAGAAGCCTAGTACCTTGCAAATGCTGAAATGTGGGATCTCTCTGACAGGGATTTTAGAAAAGCTTATTATACATCATCTTGCTGGAAGAATAATTCAAATGTAAAAGTGAAGTTTAACCAACCTTCTCCTGTACCACTACAGTTATACTGATCTTCCAGCTAAACTACCTGTTAAAAAAGTCACTACAGACATTTTTGGAAGGCACACACATACTTGGAATTAAATATTTTAATGAGAGTGAATTCTGGTCTTCATTTACTATTCCAAAAAGATCTCCTCCATGGCCTGATGACTGTAAGTAATAAAAGTCTGGGCAAATCCCACTTTTAAAAGATATTCTCCTAGGAATCTCTAACTTGTTTCTATTAAGTATTTCTATCTGATGGGATACCAAGTTAAAACATTTTACATGAGTTGGAATGGCTGCTTAAAAACTCTTGTCACTTCTTTGTGTTAAAAGGCATCACAAAAATCCCTTAATGCTAAATCTGATCTACTGTCCCTGATGGGATTAGAAATCCCACAACCACACCTGAGATAGCTTCAAATTAGTCATTTCAAGTACCACTAGCAGCATGGTGAGAGTGACACAGAGCTCACCACAAGCCAACTATCTGTATTTATCCAACTTCTGAAAGGGCTTTTCAAGTTCAGCAAAGACACATGCCCTTCAGTTTCTCTGCCATGTTTAAACATCCCTTCTCATGTGGTGTCAGTGAAGACACAAGGAACTTTGCCCCTGGCTTCAACTGGAACAAGGAGGTGATGGTAACAAGCCGAAATGCCCTGAAGAGTCAATACTCAGTATGTCTTACAAACAGAAAATGGAGTATTTAATTGATTTAAAATCATCTCCTTGAAGGACAGAAATTATAAACTCCAAAATTTGTGTTCTTTCCTTTTGCTACCTGAATACATTTCTTTGTTGCTCCCAGGCAGTACATTTCCTTTATGTATTTCTTCCAGCAAGGTCAAAATCACTAGAGTTCTGAGAAAATCTGAAACACCTTAAAGCAGAAGTTGACTCTACAGTATTACCCATTTGTAGGTAATATTAGCAGGGTATGAAGAAGCCCATTCAACTATCAAGGTTTATTCTGAAAATGAAACTTTATTTGATTACTGAAAGCTCTCTTGCTTATGCATCAATCAGAAAATGCAAATAAAGAGGGGAGAAAAACCTCACCTCAGGAGGAACAATAATTCATGAACGGGTTTTAAAATAAGGAAAGAATCTCTACTTGATCCCTTGCTCTAAACATAATTTCTCTCTGACTGCAGCACTGTCATTTAAAGCACACTCTGTGTTTAAGGAGCTCTGTGCTTCTAAGCAGAAGGACTTTAATTTTCCTCTCTTTGAGGTAACCCCAACCATCTCTCTCCTACACTCACAGCAACAATCTTATCAACAAAGCTCTTAAGAGAAATCAAATGAATCCACAGAGCCATGAACATCCTTGTATTTTTGCTTCTTGGGAGGGGGGAAAAAACACCAAGAAGATTTTTTTTTTGCAGTTGCACAAGTTATAAGCAACCAATTGAGCAGAACCAGAGAGACATCAAGTGTATTCTCTTTTCTCCTACTTTTTGCTAAGTGGTAAAAGGCAAGGATTTTCTTCCTGCCATTCCATAAAAGCCAGGACAGGAGCAGCTCCATCCTGGGACCATTGCTTGCTCTGATGCAGAACGAGCAACCAGAAGCTCAGAGTGAAATAGGAAGCCTGAGGTGGAGCAAGGACCTGCCAGCGACCGTCAGAGAGATAAAGTCTGATTTACTGGCTCAAATAAAGATGCCAAAAAACAGGGGGTGATTTATTTATTTTACTGGGAAAACCGGAGTCTCAATCACAAAATGAGAGCATAACAACACTGAACTCGATAGGAAGGAGTGGAATATTCAATCTGCAAACACCTAAGTTTGATCAGGTGCCAATATGAAGTGAATTAATGGAGAAGCAAAAGCGACTTCAATTACGGATCAGCAAACAAAACATCCCTGGCTGCTTTTGCAAGAAATCAGTGTCGATCTCTTGTAAATCATTAAAACCAAAATGCTCAATTAATCCTTATTTTATACCTAGAGGCCTGGCAGAGGCAGAGTCCTCTAGCCATCCCTTTGCTTTACCAATCGAAGCAATAATGGTGGCAGAAAGCAGTCACACTCCATGAGCAGACAATTGGAGAGATTTAGTAAATCCCACTTTATAGAGCGGAGACTAATCGGAAAACAGGAGGCAGTCAAATGTTTCTTATGAACTGTTGACACTATATCAATGCTGAATCAATTGGTGGCATTTACTCTGAGTGACAGAAAAGAAATAAATATTTATATCACATCACCTATATCAATGAACCCAGGCAGAAAGCTATTTCTAACCTGTCAATATTTGATTATCTTGAAGAATCATGTCCCCTTCTTTTAATGATTAATATGAATTCCTTATTAAACCTCAACGGATACTACCAGAGGAATGTCATTAGGAATGCCTCAAAGCATAAACTGCCAACAAATAATAAAAAAGAATAACCCAAGCCATATTTAAGTAAGGATAAGTGTGACTTAATCCCCCTCCAAATGGTGAAAGTTAAAGTTACAACTAGAAACCTATTTCCAGTTACAGTTCTGTGACCAAATTTTGTAGAATACAATACAGCATAGTCAAAAGCATTTTCTCTTGGCAAAAAGCAGTATTAACTCCTACCAGAGCAAGGTGAATAAAATACTATTACAACTGATTCAGAATTTACTTCTTTTTAAAATGGCTTCAAGTAACATTGTTTAGTATCACAGTTAAGAGTATTGGTTCCTGGAAATCTTTCTCAAATTCTACAATACAGGAAAGAAATCTGTAACAATCTATTGCAGGGCACACTAAATTCTCATTTCTGTTACTCAGAACAAATAAAATGCCAGACAGCTTATGGACTCAATCAAAAACCAATATGTCTTTTACCCATGTTCAGTAACTCCTCTTTAAAAGAATATTAGGAATACTGGAGCAATTCTCAACTTAAAAGTTCAGAAGCATGCTGCTGGTACTTACATCACTTTAAGTTATCCAGAAAAAAAAAAATACACTGTTTAGCTGTAACTTTGAAACAGGAACAAATCTACCTGGCAGGAATCTGTGAATCTTAAACTAAGGCATGCTGACGAGCTTACAAATACATTTCCAAGCTGTATTCAAAGGATTCAGTGCCAAAGAAGCAAGGCTGCAGCACACGGCTGTTTGACTCACATTTTTGAGGGGCACTCTCATCTATTAGACCCCAATGTTACAGGTGATACTGAAGGACAAGCATGAAGCCCAGCCTTTATCTTCTTGACACGCTCAACTACAACTACTTGATTCATGAAATGCCAATGAGGCTTGGAGAGGTCATTGTGTGAAGGCACTGAATAGGCATCTGAGATAATTAAGATTTCAGCCTTCGAAACATGGAGGGGAAGTGAACAGCAGTTAAGAAAATCAATAAGAGTCTTTTATTTGCAGTGACACAGATGTCTCAGTCAATAGAGCCTAATAGGCAAGCTTGATCGCACCGGACAGGTGCCGTGCCTGCCTCCAAGGCTATCAAAGGGCTTTCACTATGACAAACCTTAAAACATATTTATGTGGCTACTGAAGAATCTGGGATCCTTCTGAGGTGGTTTCATTATCTAATGGTGCATATTTAATAGCATTTATGCTACTGTAAGCCTGCCTGTACATTCAGCTCAAAATGGGGAAGAGATGACTGCTCCCTTTTGTCCAGGACATCCACTTATCCCTCAGTTGTTATACTAAACCTTACACTTCTAGGTGCCACAAACCTGAATGCCTGGAGCAGGAAGACAAAGTAACAAGACATCTTTCTGCAACTTTGGGGTTTTAGTTTAGTTTAAGTCTTGCACTTGTTTTTTTGTTGATTTTTTTTCCTCAGAAACTACAAGGTAAGGTGATTCCAAATAGAACACAGCAATTCCTTGCAAGAACCTGCTGAATATTTAAGCATCTACTGCCCTAAAAAAATCCAAAGGGCACTCTAACTGACTTAGTTATTCAAAATTGATTAACTTTCTTCCCTGCAATTGTGACAGCAATGCAACATGTGTGAGGTACCTTCAATCTATTTGGAGCTAAATCTGATTAGCACATTTGGAGAAACGGGAAGCAAATTGCTCTGCCAATCAAAGTAAAGCAGGACACATAACTCATTCATATCAGGAAGGTTTTGGTGAGCCCTCCAGTTCTGTATTAAAAGAACACATTACAACTAAATGAGCAGTAAGCATCTCTCCACCTTTTTGTGGTGTGCCAATCACTGCAGCATTAGGCACTAATGAGAGCGTGTAGCCAAGGCTCCAATTCCATGCACCTACCTGGCCATTTGCAAGTATTTTCTTCAGCTCTGCAGAAGACTTTTTTAAGCTGAAAAAAGAAGAGGCAATTATTTTTAATGACATTTCAAAGTGAAACCATAAGAAAGAACAAGCCATCGGGTCAGTTTGTGGTTACATATTCTAATAGATTGAACTCCAGCCACGCTGACTGATGATCAGTACAGCTACTCCTCCAACTGCAGGCAGCAGAAACAGAGGAGCAAGGAACATTGAAGAAAATCAATATATTTTTCACCTTTACAAACAAGCTTTTTTAGATACCTGACTACTGCAACCCTTTGAGATACAACCTATTGTTTGGCAGTTCAAAGAAAACAGACACCCTCACACACAAAGTGTTTAAAACAACAACAGGAAAATAAAGCTCACATCTAGTTTATCTTGTTATCTAGCTTATCTTGTTCTAAAGCCCCTTAAGGGCATTCTCTCTTCCTAATTTCTATCCATCTGCAGCAGAAGGGTGTGCTGTTGATGAAGCTTCACTACCTCAACTGAGCATGGTGAGCACAACTCCTGATTTAGGCACTCAAGGACAAGCCTAAATCGAGAGGGCTGAGTCCAGACTGCTCTATGCATTCATTCCAGGTCCATATGTTGCTGCCATTAGCCTGTGCTTTTTCAGGAGAAACTACTCCTCTGTCAGTAGTCTTCCATTATGCAAAAATGACCCCTTATTTTTCTACTAGGAGAACTTTAAAAAACCACAGCTACCAGCTTCTTTTGTAGCTACAACTATTACTTCAAATTACTTCCACCCACTCACAAAAATTCCTGCTTCACCTCTCTCCTGACAAACTCTGCTCCTTGTAGGTTCAACACAACAAACAGCCTGCGTAGCAATCCATCTGCAAAACTTAATCTCAAAGAGACATTCTGCTCTTATTACTGAAGTTAAAAAAAAAGTACAAAATAATATATTCTTGAAAGGCATGTGCACGTGTCTTGATCACAGATCATTATTAACAAGAACAGTGAAAAAGCAGATTTCATATTTGGTGGCTTTGTTCTTTAATAAGCCTCTTATTCCCACGACTACTTTAAAGAAAAATTAAGTTTTCCAAGGAAACATAAGTTGATCTTGTCATCTTTCATGACTAACAATTTGTGAACATGAAACAAAGAGAGACTTTCAATTACTTCAAAAACAAAACTCATCGTGCAGAAGGTTTCAGGAAAGGAATGGCAATTAACCACCAAATAAGGTGACAAGAATCTTCTAGAAGGCTCATTTTCAATGCACTTTCACAACAAGCTCAAAGTACAGGAAGTACTGAAAGCCAAAGCACAGCAGCTTTATTTAGTTCAGTGGTATGACAGATTGGGAGGAGGACTGCAGTTCTTAAAGACATTCAGATTTCTTTAAAGAGTCTTGGATAGGACCTTCATCAGAGCAACACACAGCAAATCTTCCCCAAAGGACGGGGACAAACTTGGCTGGAAGAGATACACCCAGAATATTGGCCTTCTTTTTGCTGTCTACTATATCAACCCTGGGTTTAGTGGTATTTTGATGGGGCTACCCCACTGCAGCACAACTCCAGCACTGCTGCCAACTCTCCTCCTCATCAACAGGTAACCAGGTCACATCACTCCCACCAGGCTTTGTGGGACAGTCCCACCACCGTAACACTTCCCTGTGTCTGCCAGAACATGAACCAGCACTTCACTGACAGAACATGCCTCATGCACTCAGACTGTGGCTTGGATCATGGTTATCCCTGTCAGTTTTTTGCCAAAATGCTGTTGGAGAGGAAAGGGAGCAGCACACTGATGCACAGATAAATGTAATATTAGAATAATTTAGGTTGAAAGGGACCTCCAGAGACTTCTATTCCCACATTTCAGATATGCTCTTCTATGAGGAAGATGGAGCCAGTCTTTTCTTATTTCCTTTTAAAAATACATAAAGGTTTTTTTCTTGCGGGTTTTTTATTTGTTTTAATATCAGTATTGAGTATAATGACTTCAGGTAATAAAAGGGAGTTTATGCTCTAGTATTTCTAGATCTTGAGGGAAAAGAGAACGAGTTCTTTTGCATTTCAGGATCTTAATATGGATTTTCAAATTAGGATTGGCATCTGAAAAGAAAGATAAGGGAGATGGACTCCAAAGCTTTGCCGAAACTGCAGGACACAGTTCAGATTTTTCCAAAAGAATGAACCTACTGAAATTGGGTATCAAATCTGAAAATCAAAGACTCCTGGAATGAGAGAAAGACCTGAACACACACCGACCTTGCCACAGACAGTGATTACTAGATCAACTAAAACAAATCCGCTCACCCACAAACAGCATTTCAATGTTTTACAAAGGCCAAAGCCACCTGAAAACCCCAGCAAAGACTTAGGTCTTTCAGCAGAAAATACTTCTCCTGAACAACCAGCCTAACAAGAGCCATGAATCAAGGTAATTTCACCATCCCCACTTCATTCCTGCATGCCCAGGAACTCGTATTGAAGAAGTTATTCAACATCAAGCTTATTGTTGGGAACTACCACACACAGTTTTGTGTGTGGCAGTTATTTGGTTCAAGAAAAAGAAAAGAAGTCAAACATATGCTCCCACTCTTGACTCTTACCTATTGCTTGGAAGGGAATCCGACACCGCTGAACTGCTATTATTAGCAGCCCCTGCTCGTGTATTTACCTGCAGGCAGGGAAAGGATCTTTATCAGTCGTTTGTGTTCAGAGGACACTATTCTAATTAACCTGTAATTTGCCATGAATTTCTCATTTCACTCAGAAGGTTAATTAGCTTGTTGCTAGGCATGCCGACGGTGGAGGTCTCGCCTCTATGTAGGTTAGCAGGCTATATAATTCACCGACTACAATGTGCTATCAGCTCCACATCTGAAATGCTTAGTTAAAGAGCACGGAACAAGAGATGACATCTCTACCATTTATTCTTATTTTAAAACTAAACTATCATTTCTATATTCACAGGCTTCTACATTTACAAATGAGTGTGATTCCACAAGCAGTATACCTGAATGAATCAAACAACCTCAAAGAATTTCAGTGCAGTGCCTTCCACCCTTAGCTAAATCACTGAAAACAAATTAAGGTGGTGGGATTTTATAAACTCTTTGAAGTAGGAGCAGAGACTGGTTGACAAACTGAATATTAAAATTTAGGAACCTTATTAACAGAGGTTAAAAGACAAAGAAAGGCACTTCCATTTTTTGATAAAACTGCAGATGTAGCTATTGCAGCCAACACCCAGCAGACAAATCCTTCTCCACCCCCCAAAATAAAATGAAATAAAATAAAAAAATCTGCTTGTCAGAGCTCAAGAAAGTGCAGTTTTATTTGACATTTCAATAAGTGGAACACAGCATTACAAATCCATCTAACTTTACTGAAACAATTATTGAAATTCATACCTTCAGGCCATGTATGTTCCGTTTCCCAGGAGGCTTGCAGGCTGAAACAGTAATTGACTAAATTGTAGAACACATCAGGGCCATTTACAAATTTGCTCAAAATGAATCTTTTACAAAGAAATGAGGGTGACACCAAAATTAGCAGAGAGAAATGATTGAAAAGTGCCTCACAAGACCCAGAGTGGGAATTATGAACCAGGATTTTTTAACTTGCAGGAGTGAGCATTTATAAATGCTAAGAGCTTTCTGACACCGTGTAATATAAATTCTAATTTCTGCTTAAAACGCATCAAAACCAAGAGAACTGTTGGCTTAAATTATCTTTTTGTAATTCAAATTAAAATCTTATGTCACTCTATTTTCACAGGCTGTGTTCTTCTCCTGGCATTTAACAGAAATATTTGGGGAGATGTATTTTAAAGGAATCAGCTGCCACACATCACAAATTAGTCACGTTGGCAAACACAGACAGTTTGTTTTCAGTGTGGAAAAAACGTCAGGGGCAACAGCAATGAGCCTGGAGAAGGCAAGCAGTGGATCAACATGATACAAAATAGCACATTTTGGACACAAATGTGGCATCTCATTCTGCTCTCTGGGTTTAGAGAGGGATAAGCTGCTCGAGGAGGAAGTATTGTCCTCAAGTCTCTCGAACTAACTACTGCCTTGTTCCTGCGCTCGGTGGATGTGCTTTTGTCCAATGTTAAAGGCACAAAGGCTCCCAGCTACATGTTCCAGACACTTCCCATTTTCAAACTACAGTGCCCTACAAATTGTATGTTAAAGGGCCTGTCACTTTTGATTGATTGTCTGAGGAGGGATGAATTTGATTTTTTCTCTTCCTCGGATGCACATGCATTTCACTTCCATTTCTGACAAGAGGAAACAGAACTATTTATTAGTCCAAAGGACACAGATGATAGTTATTAAACACATCAGCTAGGGCCTAGCTGTGTGCCTTTAAATGCCATTACAAATTACCATGTGCATCTGAGAGAAGAAAAATATTATGATGCTGTGGGCATTAAAAAGACCAGCAGGAAAACAATAAACTATTCTAAACATACATATAAGCATCTCATATTTGTTCTCATACATCAAAATCAACCTTTTCACAAGATATTAAAAGAACTATATTTTTGTGATACATATTTGAATGGTGTCTTCTCCTTTATTCCACAGATGTGATATATATCACATAAATATACATACATATACACTTATGTACACATGAACTTGATATACAAGCATGTGTGGGTGTACGTATATGTGTGTTAGTAGATGTATGTAAGTAAACTCTTCTTTATGTGTATGCACACACAGAGGCTTAGTTTCAGTATAAAATGAACCCTGGCTCTTTATACCTAGACAGCAATTTTGTTTTAAGTAGCCAAAGAAAACAGTTTCTTGCCTTAAAGACCCTTAAATTATCCCCACAGGATGGCACATGGATATTTACTCCTTTATGGAAGACATGAGCTTTCAGAAGCTGACTGGAGATACCAACTGGGAGACTTCCTCAAAAGAAAGAGAGGCAGAAAGTGAAAAAGACTCCAAAGGAAGAAAAGTAAAGAAAGCTTTTAAAAAGGGAGAACCTTAAATTTGGGATGTTCATTAGAGAGGCAGGACAAGAAGTAAAATAAAAGCAGGAAAGTGCATTCTGTTTGGTACTGCAGAAGAGCAGCAGAAGTTCGAGGCAGTCTGCATATGAAGGGAGTGCAGGGTAGCTTTAAAGCTGTAACCTAGAAAGAATAGATGTTTTGAGAAGGTGATTTGGAAAGATGAAACAGCAGCTCAGCTCGGAAGCAATCCAGAGTAAGTGGCAAGCCACCTACAAGGAAATACCCAATAGACGTGCACATAGTTGAGTTAGTGGTGAAAATGTGGAGATAATACATGGGGATCATATCCTCAGCAGCATGGAGATGACTTCAGAATCTCTGCAGTCAAAGAAGATTATGCTTGGATTGAAAGCAAACAGAAAAAAGCAGAGAGCAGCAGAAGTAGGAATCTATTTAGATGACTCTTCAGGAACAACCCAAAAGGAGAATCCAAAAGGTTAAGCTTGATTTGTAATCTCAGAATGTCCCTTTAAACACTCAGACATTGAACACCTCCTGCCACAACCTCCCTGAACTGTTTGCTTAGGAGGAAATACATCTAATTGCTTTGTATTTCCAAGAAGGGTTCCCCATCTAGTAGGATCATGGGATGGTTTCGGTTGGAAGGGACCTTAAGCATCATCTAACTCCAGCCCCACTGCCATGGGCAGGGACACCAGGATCATCCACCATCTCAGTTTCTCCAAGAGACATGAAAGCCTAGTGTTTTATTTCTTGCAAGTGGTGGTCAGTGGTTTTGAACAGTGAGTGTCAGTAATTAAGTGGCCTTCTGCAGAAAGAGGTTCAGGAGAAAGGCTGAGACCCTCACACCTTAGCCTGGGAAGAGGCAGGACATAGCTTCCCTGTCCACAGCTGTCTTTGCATCCATCTCACAAGAACATATCCTGCTACTGATTGCTCTGGAGTCCAGGAGGCTCTCCCTCAGTCAGATCCTGCTAGCCTGAGTCAAAGAAACAGAAATTCTCCACCTTCCCCTTGAATTCAATTCTCTTTTCCATAGGAGAGGACTGAAGTACCAAGAAACCCAGCCTCCTTTTGAGACCTTATTAGCATGTGTTTGAAAAGGCTGTTGGTTAATTGCCCAATTCAAACTTCAGAGAGTTGTAAGTAATGGAAGTCTAGAATGTTTAATTGGGGAACTCATAGTATGATTATTTGTATAATATCAGTTAAGTGAGAAGAGTTTAATTTTTAATTATTTCAATTAATTTATGGCTGGGAGATTTACTTGGAGAATTTAAGCCTTCTCTGTTTCATCAATTAAGAATCAAGAGATTCGAAGACTGCATAGTGAGAGCATCTGAATGAATCAGTGGAATTATGTCATGTAGGAAGGCTTTTTTTAACCATCATCTGAGTTCAGAGAGAGCAGTGCATTCCCAAAAAACCTAACTAGCTGCCTACAGATTTTTGCTCAGGGTGTAGATGACCTATTTTTTAATTGCCTCAGCCCACATAATTGACTACATCTTTCCCTTTTCAGGAGAACTATTAAAGTACTTGTGAGCATTTTGATACCACTGCTAAAGTGCCCCAATCTCAAATAAAATATGTCACAGACAGAGCTTCTGTGACAGACATGTTCCCTTTTCCACACTGAAGGACACTCACATTCCCCAAGTCTGTTAGGCTGATTAATGATATTAACAAAGCCCAATTTTCCCAAGTAGCCAAAACTTAAGTTATTCATCTGCTTTGCTCTGAATATATGCAGAACCACCACCAATGAGTTTTTTAAATGTACTTAAATCTGTACAATGCAAACTGAATCTTGTTAGCCTAATTTACTCCAGTAAATTAGCTATTTCCTATGCAATAAATGTAGTTTTCTCAACACTCCCCACAATAACAAATCCTTCTATCTAATTTAAGAGGTAAACATCATGTTATGTGCAGTTAAACCTCCCAAAAACATAAGTCTTGATGAAACAGTTTACTGATATCATCATTGTTGATTAGAATTTGTTAAGCATTACCTCTTGGATAGATCTGTAGAGGCTCTATTAACTGTCCATTTACTTGCTGTTCCATTACAGTGGAGTAATACTGCAAAGAGATTAAAGAAAGAGATTACTCAGTAATGTAGAGAGAGAAGTTAGAGCACTTATAGATTGTTTAATTCAATGTTTTCTGGGATTTTTTAAATTGCTATAGCACAAATCAGCTTTTAGAATACTTTGCTACAACATGCACACAATAAAAGGGCACAGGAGGAACATAACCAAGGGGCTGTGATGTCCACCATGGTACTGATGCCAGCACAGGGATCTCTTCCTGCCTCAGCTAAGCAAGTTTCAAGCCCACCTGAAACCTGGGAATGCTCCAGAAGAGTGAGCAAATAAAACATTTACAGCAAACACAGCAGTTGCCACACCTGGAGAAGCTGGGAAAAACCAGTCAGATGTGGAAATAACAAAATGCTGTAAATACAGGCAAAAACCTGGGCAATTAGGAAAACTCCAAGGAGGAAAAGAATCTGGAAACTACCCAAGATTTTGCAGTGCTGAAGCACAATCAGGGCAGTTGGGGCCACATCGTACAGAAGTGGAGATGTCACATGCACAGATTTAATGCACAGTAGGGTAGGAAAACCAGTGCTACTAAAGCCACTGCAGACATACTGAGACCTTGGGCTCCACAGGAACCACCAGGAGTAATCTGGGGAGATGTTTATTGATAAAGAAAGGCTAAGAATGAGCAAAAAGAGCCACAAAAGGAACTGAGAACACCAACGGCCAAGATGACAGTAATGTGGTATGAGGAAGGCTGAGAAGTGGCACAAGGATTAAGAGTGGCATTAAATGAAGGAATATGCATTTGGATTCAATAAACTGAAATCTTGATGAGCCTTTTTTAATTGACTCTCACTCCTGAGGAGGGGTGAGCACTGACAGGACATTTAACATGATGACCAGGCAATCCCAGGGCAGGAGACAGATCTTGCTCTGAGTTTGCTGTCTATAACCAACACATCTCTCATCACAAAGTGTTAACTACTGAAAGCAGATCACAAAGCACCTTTCCCTGGCAATCACTGAGCATCTTTGAAGCAAACAGGCTGGCTGTGGGCCAGATCTTCATGGCAGAAAGCAGTGTAGCTCCACTGACTTTCATGCTAATTCTCACCAGCTGAGTGTGGTCTAAGACTTCAGCATGTCACTGTTACCAGTGTGCTGTGATACTATCACTCAAACTGGCAAGAAGGGATGTCAACAAGGAGAAAAAAAACCTCTAAGTCTCTGTTGAATCAAACACATGTATTTCACTCCCACCAAGGGTTTTCTCATGACATTACCATTTTTTCCCTTTTTACCTATGCAACTTTAAAGTTATTAACCACCTGATGTTACAAAGCATTTTTCTTTCCCCTATACAATGGGATAAAGCATGTGAGCTAGAGTAAGCAAGTTTTAGATGGACACTGAAGTCAATTTAAGTGCAGAAGTTTTTCAGTGCTTTTGTTTTTCACAGAAACAAATTTCCTTTTTGTGTATATAAAGGAAATTACTGAGGGTTTAAGGATGTGTCTGGCCACACCTCCTGTGTGCACATCTAGTATGATGCCTGCTGCTAAAAGCCTTTTCCTCATTAAAATCTCACCACTAGATTGGGGAGGGGCATCTCATTCATTTCATGTAACACACATGTAAATCCACATCTTAAATAATGGTGTGGCATGTGCTTGAACAGAGCAAAGCTCTTCACTCCAAAAGCTTACTCTATCAGAATGATCCAGAGGTTTTTCAGGAGTCAGGATGGCCCCATAGGCTTATTTTGTATCAGGGGGTTCATGAATAACATCATCAAATCCTCCCCCAATAACCCTTCATAAAAATGTGTGACCAG
The DNA here is from genome assembly GCA_013396975.1 of Bucco capensis. Lineage (NCBI taxonomy): Eukaryota > Metazoa > Chordata > Aves > Piciformes > Bucconidae > Bucco > Bucco capensis. The sequence goes on from VWZO01009703.1 coordinate 420,124, forward strand.
TACCTAACAGTTATGGAGCTGTGAAAGAATCTCCTGCTCCACTGGGGGCCAAAATTGCTTAAGAAAAACAAGCTTTTGTATTACCATTTTCCTAGTGACATTCTGTGACCTGAAGACATATATATACAGAGTATAAACATATATGACCTACTGTCTAGAATAATCAACTAAAATAAACATACATGAGACTGTTTCCTGCCAAAAAAAAAAGGGGGGGGGGAGAGAAAAAAAAACAACAACAAACCAAAAACCATTGGCCTCTCCATTACTCAAACAGCAATGACAAGTAAATGAAATATCAATCATGTAAGCTGTCAACCTTTTGGGACAGCAATAACTGTTAACAAGTAGTCTGGAAAAATTGTCTGAAAATGACTTGTCCTCTACACAGGAGCATTTGAGGTTTCCATGGAAAATTAAGATGCCAGTGGCTATTTGGAACATTGTTCAGGTATTCTTTTTAATGGAAAATTTGCCAGTTATTGATCCAGAGCATGTACCCCTTGCTTTCACAAAAGCTGCAAGCAACTTTCCAATCAGTGGCTGTCAAAAAAATTACTGCCTTTTTATTCTGATACAAGACAACAGCTAAAATGCAACTCCACAGCTGCTCCATGGCTGTCTTTAATTAACTACAATGCACAACAGAAAAATGTTATTTATCATTCCACAATATTTGCATAACACAAAATATGTCTGCATACACTTAAAATAATTCCAGGAGTGCCTGAAATCACTTACTGTCAAGTGCAGAAACCAAAGAACCTAAAGATAAGAAGAAGTCATGCATGATTCAAAACATCTTCCCCAATTACAGTCACACCTGCATGCAACAGATCTGTATTCTCAGGGAATTATATTGTTCTTAAACTGGAAGAAAACCCTTCACTTTCATTTTGGAGAACACTAGCAGAACTGGAAGCAAACTGCACCATGTCCAAATTCCTAGCAATACTTGAGCAGCTGTTCAATCCTCCAAATACTTCCTGCAGGCCTCAAAATACTCAAAAATAAGTGGTTATCTTCCCTGTTATATTCTTCAAGATTACAGGAGATTCATTCCTATTCTTGTAGGCTAAGAACATTTGTTTTCTTATAAACATCCCAAAAGGACACCTATAGGATGTTAGAAAGTTCAGCCACCAATGCAACACTCAACTAGTCTAAAACTAAAGGGAATTTTTTTTCAGAGAAGAAAAGCTGCTGAAGCAGAAAGAAGTCATTTACAGCCATCCCATAATTTTGAAGGGAAAGCAGAGAGTTGAGCAATCATATCTCTAATGTACTGAAACTTTAACAGTAAGCTTGGAAGCATAGCAAAAAAAACAGATGACCTTACAAAGGCATGATTCATCTTACAACTGTGCCAGGAAAATTCCAATTTTCCAGCAAAAAAGGCAGATATTTCACAAAGGAAATGGAGAAACACAAAGAATCCCAGTGGGGAAGAATCACCAGCGAGATAGCAAAACAAAAAACTCAAATAAGCAAAAAACCCCCTTGATTACAGCAAGATTTTTCTTTTCACACAACTGTCTTATGCTCTTTAGTATCAGACTTGCAAGACAATGGTTTCACCTCCTCTGGAAAGAAAACTGTACATGAGAGAGGCTTGGTTAATAAATGCCTTGAGTTTCACAGAGATCACCAACCAGCAGCTGAAACCTGCACCTCTCTCACCCCAGGATTAGGCCTTAGACAATGACTAAAGTCTCTTTGAGCAAGGGGTTGCTAACAGGCTTGCAGTCAACCAATATCCACCTCAGCCTTGGCAAGGCAAGAAACAGTATGAACTCTGTGGATCTCAAAAAGCTCAGAAATTCACTGAGAAAGCCTTCCTGGAGCTCCCTTCATAGGAAATCTTGATTATTTGATGTATTTATGTGCTAAGTTCACAACAACAAAGCAACGTTGCTTTGCCACACACTAGAGAGTATGTGCCCAAGAGGGAGCCATTAAGCAGAGACTCAGGCAAGATGGAAGTGATCTAAGCATGTTCCTGTGCTGCTTCCTCTGCATCTGGGAACTGGAGAGGAGGACTAAACTGAACTAAGCCCTTAAATCTCACCAAAGCCACCTTGTTTCTCCCCCATCCCCAGTTTTTGCAATTACATTTCAGGGCAAAGTATGAACACCACCCCAAAAGAGCTGCCTCATTGGGAAGAGCACTTAGCAGCAAGAGTGTGTTGAAAAAGTGCATGGAAAGACACAAAGGAGAGATTGTTTTGAATGATTTTTTTTTTTAATGGATCAGTGGTGGTGATAGGTAGATGGTGGGACTTGAGGATCTTAGAGGTCTCTGCCAACCTTAATGATTCTGTGATCTTACAGATTAGTCTATGAAATGTATTTGTCAGGTTTATAAGTGTGCTGTAATTATTCAAACTACATTAATAACTGAAAAAGCCTAGTCAAATGCAACCATAACAAGCCACTTCAGATCATTACTCTAGCAATGGAGAAAAGCTTCATAGGAAAACTGGAGGGAGAGGATTTTCCAGCAAGCCATAGATCTCACTTTTTTTATTTGGTCTTAAAACTGCTCTATTTAGCCCTGTTGAAGCAGGGAGGTTGGACCACATGACCTCCAGAGGTCTCTTCCAACCCCAACTATTCTGTGGAATTTTCTAAGTAAGGCCATTGCTAGAGCAAGCAGTGCACTTCATAAGGAACCAGGATTCCATCTGGCTTAGGGAGAAAACACCCATTTGTTATCTTCTTGCTTATCAATTCCATTTGAAAGGAAATGTTAAGTGTTCTTTTTTTCACTTGCATCTGCAACATGAAAGATCTACTGAAGCTATATTCAAATTCTTTTCTTTCCTTAAGTAACTCCATACTTTATTTCTGTAGACAGATCTGGATAAAGATTTGACACATATCTCTGTATATAAAGGCACACACATACATCTCATATTAAAAAAAAAAAAAAGATATATCTTTAAATCCTCTCTGCCTATTGAGCCTGCAGCTACAATGAAACTCCTCTGTTAGGAGGGGTGAAACAGTCTCCAGATGAAAGTAGATTTTGAAAAATTTTTAGAGCCCAGGGGTTGATTTTTAATGAGCCGTTACTTTAAGTACTGCATAAAAAATACCAGAAATTGATAGTCCATTTAGCCTGCACTATACCTAATGCAAAAGTCATTAAGAGGCATTATTCTTAATGTTTATGATATGATCTGTAAGTGTACAAGGCTCTCTTTGAAAAGTCAAGCATGTCCATCTCTCTCATGTGATGCAGCTTTGAAACACCTCCACTTAATCCAGGAATATTATACTGACAACTTCACACAGGAATATTGCACTGGGAACACTGCAGCTTATGTTAACAAACAAAAATACACCAACAGAAAGGGAAAAGCATGGAAAAGGGCAGCATTTGTTATACTATACCTACATAGGAGAGCATGGCTTTCATTTCTTCATCGCTTCTGACAGTGATCCGGTCACCATCTTCATCTTCATCTAACAAAGAAATGGATCATGTTCATCAGTGATGGAAGAAGGATAGCAACCACTTCAGCATGTAAGGTTTTCACCTGGTCTTTACAAGCACATAAAAATAGGAAGAGTAACTACTCAGGGAACTCTGAAATAATACATAATGACTCCAAACATTAGCTAACAGACTACAATGGCATGTGTCTTACACCTGCTGTAAGGCTGAAACCCATCAAGGTATTTTTTTGACACACCAAATAGAAAATAAAGTTTCTGAGTGTGCTTCAGTCCTCCCAGATGGAGTTAAATTTTAGTAGTTTCTCTCATCAGAACTTCTAGAAATAAAAAAAAAACAACACTAAACTGTCTTCCTCCCACTAAAATCTCCTGGTCTTGGGAACTTACAAGCAGACACAAAACCACAATGTTTACGGAGGGAGATGAAGACAGAAGTTTGTGACCAAGCCAAACCGATCCCTCTCTTTGTTCATAGAGGGTAAAGAGGAGGCAGGAGGCACAAGCAGCATTACCAGCAACCGTGGTTCCACGATGATGGCTCCAGCACAGCCACCAACACACAGACAAGGCACTTCTGGTATGAGAAAAGAGGCTGCTGGTGAAACAGAATCAGAGGACAGGGCGTGAGATTGGAAAGGCTCCAGCAGAGCAAGGATTTCAGAAAGAATTACTAAAATGAAGATCTGAAGGGGGAATAGATCTTTCAAAGACTTGTGGTGGGATTCAGCAGGTGCAGATTTACCAGGGGGCTCAATCCCCCCTCAGCATCAGCTGGTGCCAAAATGTCACAAGCAGTGGTTACTGAGACACTTCCTGTGGTTCCTTCACTCCAGCAGAAGCAGTGACCACCCTGTCCTATCCTGCCCTGGTCCTCCTGAAATGCTCACATGCCTCCACTGATGGGAGAGCTGCACCACTGCCAGCTGAATTAAACAGATCCATCCCCTCCAAATCAGTTACAAAATGTTAATTTATTTATTGCTCTAGCTTTGGGGGAGAAGGGAAGGTTAATGATCTGTCTCCATTTTTTGTCTGCTGCAATTTAAATATCTTCCTTAGATACTAAATTGAAAAAAATAAAACAAAACCATACAAACCCAAAGCACATTGGTCTATAGCCCAGTTTTAGATCTGATTTTTCCCTTTGGACAGGGAGCTCTTTGAAAATTAATAGTTAAGTTTTAGGGGTTGACCTGCTGGAAAGCAGCTCTGCAGAAAAGGATCTGGGAGTGCTGGTGGACAAGTTAACCACAAGCCAGCAATACACCCTCATGGCCAAGAAAGCCAATGGTCTCTTAGGGTGCATGAAGAAGATTGTGACCAGCAGGTTGAGGGAGGTTCTCCTCCCCCTCTACTCTGCCCTAGTCAGGCCACAGCTGGAGTCCTGGGTCCAGGTCTGGGCTCCCCAGTCCAAGAGAGACAAGAAACTGCTGGAGAGAATCCAGCAGAGGCTAGGAAGATGCTAAGGGCACTGGAGCATCTGTGGCAGGAGGAAAGGCTGAGAGCCCTGGGGCTGCTCTCTGACACACATGCTCTCTGCCCTCACTGTCCCTGCATACTACCTCAGCATTAAGTGTCATTTTGTCCTTAGATGAAAACCCACTCTTGCTTCTAAGTAATACTCAAGAATCTGGGAAGAGATCAGAGTCAACAAATTAGAATTACTCCAGAAAAGGAGTTTGTTCATTTTGCCCCTGAAAAACTAGCAGGTAATTCTGAGGCTAAGGAAAAGAGCACAACAATGCTTGAGAGAGAGCAAAACAATGCAGAAGAGAGAGCAAAACAACAGGACAGAAATAATGAGAAAACCAGTAACATAAATCCCTTTGAATTACACTTTAAAATAGACTGGATGAGAGCTATGGGGACACTGGAAACATGGAAGCTGGAAGAGGAACTAGATAGAACAGCAGTGTCCTCCAAGAGTCTTGTCTCATGGATATTTAACTGGTGAACTGCCAGACTGCTAAAATTACTTGCTAGGGTTACCAGCCTGCAGCAAGTCATGAATGATGAAAATATTAAGGAGAGTTAGTGAGTTGAATCTGAATGCTTCCTTGCCTGGAAACATTTTAGGCAGGAAGGAGGAGGAGTTGTAAAACTGCTACCTGGCTGAAACCCAAGTCCCAGTGGCAGTGTGCAACAGAAGAAGAAAGGCTGAAGGAGCAGCTGCTGGAATAGTGAACACAACCAATGCCATGCATCGACAAGAAGGGATCAGAGTAAAATGCAGAAGAGAGGACACATATGACAGACAGAGATGACTATATGGAGAGAAAAGCTGTTAAAGAAGCCTGGCTTGAGGCAGCAAGCTGAGCTGGGACCACCAAACAAAGAAAAAAAAAGCTGGAAAACTTAGAGCCCACTTGCAAAATGTTTATTAAAAAAATATAAGTCACACACGATTCCTTGCAAATGATTAAGAAATTAACTCTGAATTCATCAGAACTGCAAAACTCCTGAATAAATTAAAAACATGCTGATGAAAAGGCAGATCTAAACCAACCAGCTAGTGCTTGGCAAGAGCAAAACCAGAAGAAAATATAACCCTTATTTGTGCAGAGAACCTTTGTCACCCTCCCAGCACATTTAAGTGGGCACAGCCCAAAAACTAGCTAGACACAACACATGGGTTCAGAAAGATTTCCAGGCTTCTCTACTTGCCTAGAGCACAGCAATCTGATTTTCCAGCACATTAGGGAAGCAAAAGGAGAACCAAAAAAAATCCTACGTACCGACTGGATTTTGCTAATGTCACTTAAAATGGAGGAAGAAATCCTCACAAGATACCAAATAGAGTGCAGCAGATGGTAAACAAATATTATGAAGCAATCTTCCCAAAATCTGCAGCGTGTCAGAAGCACACAAAATGGCAGAGTTTGGAGAAAAGGATCATAACAGGCCATATGTTGGCAGTGATTTTATTTGTAGTGATGTGCAATACGATGGTGAGAGCCACATAAAGGTCCAACAGTAGGAGAAGAGCAGCCCCAGGTAGGAGCTGCAGAGGATGGGATGCTGGAGATAACACTAACTAAACAAAGAGGAGAGGAGTCTGCATTGGATGGCAATTAGCCACATCTGAAGAAGCAATGAAGCAGGTGAGAATGAAGCCTAAGCTGGTAAAAAAACCTAGGCATTTGATATGGAAAAAGTAACCAGAAAATTCAGGCATCAATATACACAACATATTTTAGATGCCAGTTAAATGGCAGGGGAATGGTTTTGTACAGATGTAAATGACAGACTAGAGACATGAACTGAAAGCACAGAAGCAGATGTTAGAAGACACAAGGAAATAAGTATTTCCAGGAAAGTTCTACACATGGTACCATTAATATGGGCTACTGCCCTGATTGCAGCGACTGCTACTGGTGCATGAAGTTCAAACAAAGCTAATGTGTGATGTGGGAGGTATGACAAAAAAATATTAACAAATCATTACAAAAGAACTATAAATGACAAGGTCTGGAGGCTGGTTTTGCTCAGGTCTCTGTAGAAAGTCTTGTTTTCCAAAGCAGGGCAGGAAAGCTGTTGAGGCTACAGAGAAATAACACCTAGGATCTCCATTCTTAGGTTTCTGGCATTTTAGGATGGGAAAACACAAACATGAAAAGAAAGATAAAAAAGCAATAAATAGCCCATAAAACAACATTTCCTTTGATTATCTACACGCAGAGATATCCATAAAGCTCTAAAATGATAATAAGAATGCAAGGCCTTATCTTATATCTGCTCTCTCACCTTCAGCACCACTCCCTTACTCATATAACACTTCTAATCCCTTCCAGCTCCTTCTGGCTATTTCATCTTTATCAAAGGAAAACACAGAAAACAATTATAATAAACATTAAAAGGCAATAGTAGGAGCCCTCTGCACTTGGAACAAAAACGTAGCTTGGTACCTTATCCCCTAAAACACTGATATTTGACTCCCCTTTGCAGATTATTGCTCTTCAGATAGCACAAGCCTTGCAAAAAAAATAAACAGGGTTCAAAAATTAGAGCTGAAGTAGTAGCAGATATAGGTCTAAATCTGCACCACTATTCACTGAGAGCTTCCCTAACTCAGCAAAAACATCATATAATCACCTTCATGAGGTCCAAGTGTCATTATGGACAACTCCAGCCTACAACTTGCCCAGATCTAGAAAAGCTACTGCTCCTTTGGTTTCTTCCAATGGAGGATTAAATTTTTAAACTCATACCTACAGGTACTTTATAATTTTCATTTAATTGGAGCAATATAACTGCAGTGAGGAATAAGAGCAAGGTAAGGTCAGGCTGGTAATTAAAGCTATATTGTAGAAATATGCTCATTCAAGATGTGATTAAATAATAAAATATTGCTTAGTTCAGAATCAGCATTAAACTTGCATTAAGGCATAAATATTTAACTGTAACATATAATGAAGGTAAACATTGTTTGAAAAATGACAGCCCTGTAATATGACAAAGGAGACAGTTTAGACAAGACATACTTACACTCAAATGCTGTTGTTGTGGCATCTGGCAAAACTTGACCAATGACATCCTAAAACGTAAAGAATAACTTTAGATTAAATGGGAAATTCCTGAGATGATTAAGACTACATAATTTTCATCACTCCCCAGCTGCAGGCTGAAGACTTAAAGATCTGCTACTCACTGCTGCCCCAAAATTACAAACTTTTTTGCCCACAACACAAATCAGGACAAATCACTCTGCCCTTCTCCTTCCTCTCCCTGTTACCTTGAGGAAAACTCTTTTCTTTCCCAATAATTCGATCATAACTGCAAACAAGTCAGTGTTGGTTGTTCTTGCAGTTCAAAGAATTGATTTTGTCTGTAGGTTATAGAAAAATGTGTATCTAACTGAAAGCCAGTTACAAAACAGAGGATGGTAAATGTTTAGGGTTTTTTATTTCTTAATTAATAAAGCAGATTTTCTCTCAGCCCTCCTGCTTTCACCATGATCACTCCTTATCTCCACCTCCAAACTGTCCTCCTGGTCCTCCCTCCCCACAAGAACTTCATCACTTAGCTCCATCCCCTGTCCTGCCTGCAGCTCCCAAACCACAGGGTACCAAGCAGCTCTGGATGGGTTTCAGGTTGCCATCAGGAATTCAACCAGTAGCTGTGAGGCTGAAAGCATTTTTTACTGCTTTCACTCCACAACTGCCTGGGAAAGTGGCAGGAGCCAGCAGCTGCACAGAGCTGCCTGCTGCTGCCTCACAAAGCAGCGCTGTGTCTCAAGATGCTCTCTGCTCCATGCAAGCAGGAATGTTTGGAGTGCTCTTTGTCATTCCTAAGTGGAATTCAAACTTCTTCAGAACTTGGTAGATGGAATCAAATAAGATGGTTGTCCTAGAAGAAACAGTGCTAAAATACCTGAAGAAGTTGAAATTTAGCCTGGAGGAAGCTCAGAAGAGACCTTCTCATTCTCTACAATTCCCTGAAAGGAGGCTAGAGCCACGTGGGGGTTGGTCTCTTCTCCCAAGGAACAAGTGATAGGATGAGAGGAAACAGTCTCAAGCTGCACCAGGGGAGGTTTAGGTTGGACATCAGGAACAATTTCTGCCCTAAAAGGGTTGTGAAGCCCTAGCTCAGGCTGCCCAGGGCAGTGGTGGAATCACCAGCCCTGGAGCAGTTGAAAAGCCATGGAGATGTAGTGCTAAGGGACATGGTTTAGTGGTGACCTGCCAGTGCTGGTTAATGGCTGGACTTGATGATCTGAAAGGTCTCTTCCAACCAAAACTGATTCTAAGATTCTAAGCACTAACCTGGAAGGCATCCTCAAGCCTCAATGTTACCACGATGCCATCCAACCTCTTTCTTAGGGGATGAGCAACTCACATTCACAAGCCCATCACAACATATACCAAACATTTCCAAGTGCCAGCAAAAGCTCTTCCTGTACAATTAAACCAAGAGAAGAGCTTTTTTCTTTTTCTTTAGCCTTTACATACAGCACTTGCTCAAAATCCAGTGAAAAATAGCTACTGAGACTGAAGCCATCCTGGCTTCCCAGTGTATGTGCTGTTGTCAGCCTTTGGGAGGCTGCAATATGTCATGTCAGGGCACGGCATACATGCACAGCATGGGTTTTTCCCTTCCTGCTGCCTGATTTCTCCTGTCAGACAATCTCTCCACTGACAGCACCACAAAGAGATTAGAAATTAATGAACAACAACATTTATTGTAGCACATCCACTGTGAGCATCTCGGGGTGCAAAGCATCCCCCACGTATCAAAGCTTTAGTGATCACCAACCTGTCACTTCTGTTCTCTGTTTTTACCCATCATCTAAACCCAGGAAATTAAACATTCTGTGCAATGGTTAAGAGACACAATTAACACAATGAGAAAGCAGCAAGACAACCAAAAGATTTTCACAGAGCTAGCTGAAGCAAATAATATTTGGGACCAGACTCTTTCCAGCAGTTCCCAGGGTCCAGGCCAAGGAGCAATGGACACAAACTGGAACCCAGGAGGTTCCATCTGAACAGAAGAAACTTCCCTGTTGTGAGGGTGCAGAGCCCTGGCCCAGGCTGCCTAGAGAAGTTATGGAGTCTCCTTCTGTGGAGAGATTCCAAAGCCACCTGAAGGTGATTCTGGGCAACCTGCTGTGGGTGACCCTGCTGGAGCAGAAGGGTTAGACTGGATGATCCCAAAGGTCCCTTCCATCCCCCACTATGATGAGATTTTGGGATTCTGTGATATTTCTAAAACTTTCTCTTTCATTGTAGATGCCAAAATAAAGCTACAGTATGTAATTTAAACTATTAATTGTACAGAAGATGTGTAGTACAGTTTATCAAACTTCATAGACTAAATTTGTGGAGCCAAAAAAAAAAAAGCCCAAAACATTGCCATGTTAACACAAATTCTTTTCATTTCAGCACTTCTACTGAGTGAGACAGCTCTGTTGCTCCTCTGTCAAAAGCTGTACCCTCTGCCTCCTAACAAGAAATTAATGCCTTGCCTAAACAGAAGACTGCATTGTTAACTAATTATTTCTAAATCCATTTAGTTAAACACTGAAAATTCCTCAGCAAACACACTTTAATTGTGTTAGACTTAAGCCACTTGTAAAATGTTCTTATGTGGGCACACAGATGCTTCCATGAAATCAGAAAAGGACTCTGGTTCTGGGGTATTTAAAAAGCTATATTTAAGAGATGTGTAAGCATGGCACCGAGACACAATTCTAACAGCCCCAAACTTCTGCTAGGAAAGCTCCAAGACTCCCAAAACTGCCACAGTGATGATAAATTCTTACACCTCCCTCTCCCCCCATCCAGAATAACTTTTTCCACAGAAAGGGACTTCTTCAGAATGAGTAACAAGCAAGTATATGAATTGAAGCACTATGCACCATAACTTCATCTTATATTAAAACAATTGAAGTGATGTGATGAAGTCAAAAAGAAAACCTTACCAACAGCCATAAAAACTCTGTTCAACATTCAATGTTTCTATTAAATCAAAAACTAGCTTTACAGGGAGTGGGAGGGAGAGAAACTCTTCTGTTACCATAGTATTTTCATCAGCTACATAAGAATTCCTTGCTCAAACATTCAGAGATCTCTCAGTGACCCAAGCTTAAAGGATTACTCTGAATTTCAACAGATTACATGTGTGTGATGATTTTCTACTATCTATCAGAGAGATCAAAACCAGGAAAATACTACAACTTGTAGATACTGTACACGTGGACTCACATACACAATAGCTTCTACTTTATGTTACAAAACTGAAAAGCCTCTAACAATGAGGTGAAAAATCAGGGAACAGCAGCTGAAACAAGAACTCCACCAAATCTGCTCTCCAGAAGAGCTGTGGAGCATCTCTAGCAGAAAATGTGAAAGCACTGCTTTAAACACTAGTGTAAATATTGAAACCACTCCCATGTCAGTCAAAATGTGTCTTAGCTCATTATGACATCAAGAAGTTATCCTGAATTAGCACCAAGAGCTTAAATACTCCAGTGACAGCCAGGGCAAACGAATCTAGACAGCCTGATGAAACAAAAACAAGCTTATTGTAATTCATTTAGTGGTGCCTTGAAAATAAATCTGTTTACTGGTAACTTACAGGTCTGCAAAGCTAATACACACAGAACATATTTAAAGTGACATTATAAAGAACAGCTCTTAGCACCCAGTTTAAGAATGCAATCAAGCAAATGCCTAAAATAAGGCACATAGGCAGAGCTGCTTCCATGGGTCAAGCACTGGCCTACTGCATCAAGGCCAACCACCAGCACCAATCTACAGGTATCAGACTAGCTACTTTGAGTATCTGCAACACAGTTTAGTATCAGCAAAGGCTCCTCCAAGAGAGAATCAGAGCAGTTGAAAATTAAGAAATGTGTCATTTAGTGTGCAAGATGTTGCTCTGAGTGTTAGACTCCTGACTCCAACAGGTTATTCTACAGCTAGGGACTGAATATTTGGTGACTGAATATTTGGCATAGAGATGCCATAGCTGCTTCTCTGAACAAGGATGGACGCAATCTTGCATGTCAGCCTAGAATGCTGCAAAGCTACACTCATTTGCATGCACAAAGCTGTTCACATTTCTAGGATGCTAAACAAAAACCTTGCTGTTCTCAATTTTATGGGGCTTTCTTAACACGAAGCAGACCATGGGACCTACCTTAAGAAGGAAGAACAGCCTTACTACACAGCTAATTCAAGGCTCCCACAAGCCCCGAGTTCCCACTGATACTAGAGATCTGGGGGTATGCAACTGATTTTTGGCACTAGCTAGCAAAGATGCTTCTGCAGTTCAAGGCAAGGTGGTACTACCCAAGAAAAAAACACTTGGACCACAGGTACATGGAGCAGCACCACACAGAGCCAGCTCAGCGCTAAAGAGAGCGAATGAACTATGGAGATTATCCAGAGCTTGATTGTGCCCCAAAGAGCAGGAGCTGAGAAAAAAGGGGTACCTCGAATTCCTGAGTCTTCAGCTGAGCAAGACATAAACAATAAGGGAAACAGTGGAGTCTGCCTGGATTATTATTATTCAGTAATTTATCTTAGAAGGGAATGTCTCAATTCTCCACCTCACTTTTAACTGACACTAACATAAGCTCTGTGTAATTGCCTCCCAGGGGAGTAGAAGTTACAGTAAAGGCAGAAGGACCAGAGAAGACCAGGTCAGCCCCACTCCTGCCCTCACCACCATGCTCAGGGCTCCTCCCTAGACACATGCTAGATCTACCACATATTATGGAGCCTTACTTCATTTGACTCCCACATCTAATAGATAAATTAAGTGCATGTGCATACTGTGATGGCACCTCCTGAAACACAGACAAACCACAGAATCACTGAATCGTTTTGGTTGGAAGAGACCTTTCAGATCATCAAGTCCAACCATTAACCAGCAATGCCAAGTCACCACTAAATCATGTCCCCCAGCACCACATCTACACTTCTTTGAAAGCCCTCCAGGGATGGTGGCTCCATTGCTACCCTGAGCAGCCTGGGCCAGGGCTTGATAAAACTTTCAGGGAAGAAATTTTTCCTTGTGTCTGATCTGAACCTACTCTGGCATAACTTGAGCCATTTCCTCCTGATCTGTCACTTGTTACCTGGGAGACCTTGAGGTTACTTGAGAGACCAAACAAGACCTTTGAGAAAGTTCAGACCTTATTAAACTTCTTCCATCTTCTCTTAAGATTCCACAGTCCACAAGAGATAGGTTTTGACATGAAAATGAGGATCACTGAACGGTACTACAGCACAGCTGCACTCCCAGCTGAACACTGTCATTAACAGCCATCACATCACAGGAGTTTGGGAAGAACATTAATGACCTCTGAATGTGAGGATAACCACAGAAACTGGGATCTTTGTAGGAGCTGGACTCTTCTGCCAGGTGACTAGTGAAAGGACAAGAGGAAACAGCCTCAAGTTGCCTCAGGGGATGTTCAGGTTGGATATTAGGAAAAATTTCTTCCCTGAAAGAGTAATTAGGCATTGGGACAGGCTGCTCAGGGCACTGTTGGAGTCACCATCCCTGGAGGGGTTTAAAAAACATGTACATGTACCACTTAGGGACCTGGTTTAGTGGTGACCTGGCAGTGTTAACGGTTGGATTTGATGATCTTTTCCAAGCAAAATGATTCTATAAAAATAACTTTCCCAATAAAACTTTCAGGCGCGGACAAGAGGCAGCAAACAGCCCCTTCCTATCAGTAAAACTCCCACCTTCCGCCCTCCACGGAGAAATTTGTTACCTCTTTCCCCACCCAGGTGCTCGCTCCCGGAGCCGCAGACCCCACGCCACATCCCCTAGGGCAGCAAGACGGGGGTGTCCCGGGCCTGTCCCCCTACAAACCCCTCAGCAGGACTCACCAGCACGTCCCTGAAGAGCAGCTGAGGTGCCGAGTGCACGGTCCAGTCGACAGCCCCGCCGTCAGGGATCTTGATGCGGATGACCAGCGCCTGGCTCTCCATGGCGCGGGCAGGGCCGCAGAGCAGCCAGAGCATTCCCGCCCTCGGCGGGCTCACATCCTGCGGAGGGCCCTGGAGGCTACCGAGCCCAGGGAGAAGCCCACAGCCAAGCCAAGCCGGGCCGGGCCGGGCCGTGCTTGCACCAACCCGCCCGCAGGAAGGAACTGCTGCCCCGGAACCAAAACGGAGGGGGCCAGGAGGAGGGGCCCCAAGATACCGAGGAGGAGGAGGTGGGAGCGTAGGCGGTACCATGTTGCGGGGAGGAGCTTCTTGTGGCAGCCCGAGGCAGGAAAGCGCGGAGACACCTGAGCGCGGGTTTTTTTTTTCCCCCAATATGCCTTCTACTTTTATCAGAAAAACCACAGGAGTCAGGAAATTACAGAGTCCGGCTTGAAGGTGCTGGAGTGTGTCCACAGAAGAGCAATGAAAGTGGTGAAGGGTCTAGAGCACAAGTGTTGTGACAAGCAGCTGGAGCAGCTGAGGGAACTGGGGTTGGTTAGCCTGGAGAAAAACAGGCTCAGGGGAGACCTCCTCCCTCTCTTACAAATACCTGAAAGGAGGTTGGAGGAAGGTGGGAGTTGGTCTCTTCTCCCAAGGAGGAAACAGCTTCAGATTGCACAGGGGGAGGTTTACGTTGGATATTAGGAACAATTTCTTCTCCGGAAGGGTTGTGAAGCCCTGGCCCAGCCTGCCCGGAGCAGTGATGGAGTCACCATTCCTGCAGGGTTTTAAAAAATATGGAGATACGGAGCTGGCCGTGTTAGGTTAAGGATTGGACTTGATGATCACAGAATCATAGAATGGTTTGGGTTGGAAGGGACCTCTGGAGGGCATCTAGTCCAACCCCCCTGCACTGGGCAGGGACATCCCCAGCTAGATCAGGTTGCCCATAGCCCTGGCAAGCCTCACCTTGAATGCCTCCAGGGAATGGGGCCTCAACCACCTCCCTGGGTAACCTGTGCCAGTGTTCCACCACCTTCGTGGTGAGGAACTTCTTTCTAATATCCAGTCTAAGTCTGATTGTGATCTGAAAGGTCTTCTCCAACTGAAACAATTCCATGATTCCATGACTCCTGCATTAGTTAAGAAGTGTGGAAAGACCCCAGGTACTCAAAGTTGAGAGGAATTAATTTGGGTCTCCTCCAATGACAGCCTCTCCTTAAGAACTCAGGGGGCCTCTGTCTTCAGGTTACTCAATCTAAGACAAAAAAACACGTATGCAAAGATAAACCTGTGTGGCCAACTCACAGCCTGTACATGTCTGCCCAGGTACGAGTTTCCTACCCTAACCCTTCCAGTCAGACCTGGGGCACTGAAACAGGGTTATACTGTGGTCTGCTTGTTCCTCTGATACCCAAACATCTGTATTAACAGGCTTGAAACAGTTTGGCCAAGAGCTGTCACATACTTTCCTCTTTCTCCAAATTACAGGATACTCAGTGAAATATCTCCTATACAGATGTCCATCTAAAATTCATTCATCAAAGAGTTTTTCCATGGCTGTTCAGTGGTGTAGCTGAAAACAGCCCATTTCAAAACACAGCCCAAGTTAAAGCATATCTCTGATGGAAGAAAAACCCCTGTTAAAAGCTTACAACCAGCATCCTCAGCAGCAGAGGTTATGTTTCTGAGCTTGACAGCTACGTAATCTCCATACCACAACCATAAGCCATCATATGCTATGTTCAGCTTTCAAAAACCACCTTTTTGCCTGACAGAAATTAAGAGGGAAGGATCTCCACTTTGTACAGCTCTGCAAAATAAAACTTTCCTGTTCCTTTTAGTGGGAGGAGAGCATTAATCTCAGTTGTAGGCTATTGATCTGTACATTTTATCGCAATCTCTCACATTATCATATATGACAAACTGGACTATTTGAGTTATCAGTTTAGAGGGGGAGGGAAATAGAAGGCATATTTGATTTAATTCCTGAAACTTATTCCAGCTTCCTCACATTAGAATTCTGTCTTTTCAGAGCTTTAGAAAAAAAAAGAATCTTTCAATGGCCATTAGCAGAGATAAATTCTCTCTCTGTTCAATAACTTTATAATTTAGTTCCTACACTAGAAATTAATAGAGCTCCAACTCCTAAGTATCTAAGGGATTGGTGCTGCCCACAACGATGTCTTTCTGTTCAAATGAACCTTTTACCTACAGTCCCTGTATACCTTTCAGTCAGGTTCATTTCAATCAGATTCATTTTCTATTAAATTCTCAAGAATAGGACACAAAATCATGGCATTTCTATAGAACTGCAATTTTTCTAAAATGTCTTTTTCATTTACAAGACTATGGGGAAAACCAACTCAATTTGCCAAATTTGCATAAATATTAGGTAGATTTTCCAGGGCTAATCATAACCTTATTCCCCCATTCCAAGTTGTGTTGATGCAGCTGTAATCAAACTTCAGGGGGTTTTTACATCTAAAGAAGTATAGCACATCAAGCTCATGTTTCTTGACACAGGTTTGGGTTTGAAATACTTCTTTAAAACCATTGTTGCATAGGAGGTTTTTATTCTAACTACACCAACATCTGAAACAAACAGTTAATACTTATTTTACCATCCTGCTGTGAGAAAAGAACTTCAACAAAATCTATTTTCACTTTTTTCCCTTGGCATTGGGGGGAAATTTGTGTTGTGAGAACACAGATACTCCTTAATATGTACCAGCATTTGACTGCCCCAAGAATCACCTCTTAAAAAGTTCCCAACACAAGAAGCTAAAGAATTCCAGAAAGCCACAGAAAAAAAAAAATAGCTAAGCAGCCTGATTTTGTCACTAAATCCAGATGACATGCTGTCAGCAAGAAAGATGCACAGAGCTCCTATTTATAATTACGTATCCAAAGTTATTGTTTACCCACAATGAAATAACATTCCAAATCCACCAAGGAACAATCTGTCAGTTCTTTAATTACAGGAGGACCATGAAGCCCACAACTTCTATAAATTCTATTTTTATTTGCAGGGGGGGAAATATCCTCCATCAGTGCCACAGACTTCCAGGCTGCTTTCATGCTACAAGCACAAGAACAACTGTCTCATTGCAGTCTGCTGCTGCTCTCTACTGCTTTCCACTGTGGTTAGAGAGGACAGAGGAGATCTGGAGATGGCCACATAAAGAAAACAAATGTTTGTTTTAAAGGCAAAGCAGAATGCTGACTCAGAAGAATACTAAAAATATTAGATTTGCCAGGCTGCAGAATCTCACAGGAGTATGAGTGAGTGCTATGGAGAAAATACCTTCCCCCACCAACTGCCTGGAACATGGTTGTCATCATAATTTGCAAGGCCCTCAAAAAGTAAGGAAATAAGTTATTACTTGTTTCCCTCTCTAATTCCCACTGCACAGTTATCTAACACAAGTAATTTTCTGTCTTCTCAGTACCACTGACGTCATATAATGAAGTTTCAAGTCCCTCTACCAAAACTCCATGAAAAAGAAGAGGGAATAAGGAAAGAGCTGACTCCCCTGGCCCTATTCTTCAATATTCCTGTTCCAGGACCTGTATCTAGGAGGTTTTCCATGCTGTTAGTGGAAGGATATGTGAGCTCCATCTTGGGAGCAGATCAGCCTTATGATGCAGGTGAAAAATGCAGTGCTTAGAACTCAGCTAGTGCTCTTCACACAGCATTTCTTTACACATATGCTACATGCTGGTTTTATAACCAGCCTTACAATATGCCAATGGTAAATATTCAGTGGAAATGAAAGCAGCTAAGTTATGCCAATTGCACTGAATG
The DNA here is from genome assembly GCA_013396975.1 of Bucco capensis. NCBI lineage: Eukaryota > Metazoa > Chordata > Aves > Piciformes > Bucconidae > Bucco > Bucco capensis. Next base: position 437,782 of record VWZO01009703.1, read on the forward strand.
CTGTCAGGAGCTGAAGTGTGCCACAACCAGCATTAAGAATCAGAGCTAATTTCCCCTAGTCTGGTGCTCACACTGCTGGATAGAAAGACATGGGGCACAGGAAGGAAACTGAGGATAGAGTCAGCGAGTCCTGTGTTTCCTTTATAGCTCCTACTGAGCATCTCTGGGGAATTTTAACCTCACTACCACTACAATTTGCCCAGCTAAGACACAGCAATGGCATGCATTTACCATGGAGCATGTTAAATAGTTAACATTTGTTAACTACATGTGCTAAACGTTAACTATGAAAATAGTTTTGGAATATTGTAGTAGCAGTACTGTACTACATTATATGTAATTCAGGTACAGTATATAAAGCAGGCTCAGAGGAATCAGAACCTCAAAGCCAGTCCTTGGTTCACTAAATCCAATTTTTCATCTCTGCTTCCTCCCTGCACCAGTTTCTAGAGAGGTATTATAAACAACAAAGGACAAGCTCTTCATTTCCTACAGAAAATGGCACCTGATCACTGCTTTAGTAACATATATTTTCATGTCTTTTTTTTTTTTTTAAGAGATTAATACATATCTTTCTATGCTGATAAAATAACATATCATGCTCAAACTCACCCTTTTTTTTTTCTTTCCCACATCTTCAGATTGCCAGTGAGTGCAGCAAACTGAATTCCCTTAGGCTGATGTAAAAAGTAGGTCAACAGTGTCCAGGCTTTCTAAACACATTCTTCTCTAACATGCATCTCTTAGGAAAGAATCACCCAAGTGTCCCAGCTTAATCAATAGGTAAGATCCCTGAAAACCTGCATTAAAACTTGCAGAAAAGCAGCTGTCTCCCTCCCCTGCCCCTTGAACAGCCACAAACACTTTGCACAGGCTCTCTGGAGTAAGAGGCAAAGGATTGTCTGCCAACCAAGTATCAGGAAATAAATTGATCTTACTTTCAGTTCAGTGGGAGCAGAATCTGGCCTCAAACAGATCTTTTAAACCTTTCATACTAAGCTCACCTTGATCTGAAAAAAAACCCATCACAACAGTAAACTTCATTTAGGCTGAATTAAATGTTTAATTCTTGCTTTAAATTATGACCATATTTTGAAATAAAGCAGCTTGCAGGCATGGTTTATATGTATTTTAAAGGCTAGATATGATCCACAATTACTGAAAAATGAAAATGTAAACTATATGCCAGCTGGATGGAGCAAAACTGGCTGTGTATTGTTAATGATGTCACTGTACCCCATCAGACCAGCTTCAGGGGCTGCATAATTGTTTTTCTGTCAACCTATAAATTCTTGAGTAACAACAAAATTATTGTGATTTTTCTTACTAAATAATTCATGGATCACAAAGCATGTATATAAGCACGCCCATGAATCACTAAGCATGTAACAATCAGATCTAGTGGCATTTCTTTTTGTAGGAATAAAAATAGGTTTGACTTTGGAATATTTTATCATCTTGTTGGAAAGTGTCAAGTGTTCTTTAAAAGTGGTTTGAAATTTAAAAGTAACTTAAAAGTAGTCTGAAATTTACAAATTTTAAACTTGAGAGTTTCTTTGCTCAGACTTTTTGTCTGAATGACTGCTTTAAATCATGTTCTAGTTTTAATTCTATTAGGATTATTAATATCACTGAAAGTAATAAATTAGGTTTATAATGAACTAGAACAGGGCTCATAAACTGTGCTTCAAGTGAGGCAATTGCTGTTAAAATCACTCACAGCCCATATGTATTCTACCTTACCAAGCAAATTGGCTAAGTTATGACACAGACTGCTCCAACATTTCAAACCTTAGTGGCTTCCTTTGTATTTTTTAAAATGCTGAACAGATATATGAGTTTTCTTTTAAGACAACCTCAATACTGCAAAGATTAATAATCTGGATCATATATAACTCAAGCAAAATCAGGATCTCTTAGAGGCTGCTGCAGAAAGCTCTCAGGCTGCATGGACATCAGTACTTTCTAAAACCCTATCAGTGCATTTACTAGAACATTAGTATAAATAATTAAGGTTAAACTACACTCATCCATGAGTAAAATATTTTGTGATACATCAGCCCTCTTCATTTCAGCTGCATTCAGTCACTTACTTACTCACAAAGGTCAGTAATTGGCATTGAATGTCCCAATCACTAATGCAAATGTTGATGTTCTGCTGCACACAGGCTTTATTTAAAAGACTTGAATGCAAACACAGTAATAACATCTTATTCTTTTCAAGAAATCAAAAATATCTTCGAAGTAAAATTGAAATACATCACTGACACTTTTTATTCTACATTCCCCTTGCTGTCATGCTTAAGTTGCCACTTTCTTAGGTGTATTTAAACTGAACAATACAAGCCAAGAGAGTGCAGCATGGCATCTACTTCCACAAATATGTATATTTGGGGGTGAAATCAAAGCAACTCTCATAATTATTAACTTTTCAGTAGTGAACACAATTAAGGAGTTACAGCAAAAATCCAATCTCAATTAAATGGCTAAAGTAAGTAATATATGAATCAAAATCTCCTTCCTTTCAAGCAAAGTTGGTCTAAGCCAGAAGCCTAATGCATTCAACTAATAGCTAGGTTTCATTCAATAATAACATGCACCAGGGAGATCTACAATTATAGTTTGCAAAGAGATTTAGATATTGAGGATCTTCTCACTGCAATTAGACTCCTGAAGGGGACACAGCAACTTATTTTTGAGACAATCATGGAATCATAGAAACATTAAGGTTGGAAAAGACCCTTAAGATCAATTGTTAACCCAACACTGCCAAGTCACCTCCAAACCATGTCCCTTAGCACTACATCTCCATGCCTTTTCAACCCCTCCAGGGATGGTGACTCCAGCACTGCCCTGGGCAGCCTGGGACAGAGCCTGACTACCCTTTCAGGGAAGAAACTGTTCCTCATGTCCAACCTAAACCTCCCCTGGCACAACTTGTGGCTGTTTCTTCTTGTCCTGTCACTTGTTCCTTGGGAGAAGAGACCAATTCCCACCTGGCTCCATCCTCCTTTCAGGTATTTCTTCAGCTGCTCCTCCACAATATGAGAGTACTGATCATAAACAACCAGGAATATCAATCCTTACCAGTATCTAAACCTAGTATTAAATTATACTGGAAAAAAGTTAAGAACTTCATATTGAATCTCTGTCCATCTGAGGGTTATTAAGTTCTACATCTCCAAGGGATAAAAGGAGTGCTATGATATGTATAAATCATATTGAAGTACAATGAGCTGCCTGGAACAATTTTGCATTAGCAGTCACAAAACCTCATTAAAACATACCTAAGTGTTAGCATACCCATGTGTTAGCATAATTTGGAGGAGCAGGCAGTCACAGAAAACTGTATTTCTTAGGGTGTTATCATCAGTGCTGCACAGTCTCTAGTGAAACATTTGTCAAACATACAAAAAGGTATAAAAGTGAAATATAGTAATTAAGACCTGGACTTTATCGATTGTGTGGCTTAAGTAATTTTTCACAGCAAACATAAGATTTAATAAGTATAAGTAGTTAAAGATCCTGACTTGGCTGCAGTCATTAGCATGTAATTGAACTGGTAAAAAAGATCAGTTAAACCTATGTTGATTACCACCTTATCTTTGAAAGGCAATTAAGGACCTCAATCATTGCAACAAGATTTGATTGTGCAGCCTTTATTGGACATTGATCTTTCAGCAAAGCACAGTTACATTTTCCATTAATTTACAGTAACACAGTTTAACTCTGATACCTGAGCCCACTGACCTAGGTAAGATGTAATCCTATGCCCTCGTTTAGGCCAAGATGCCCCCAATAGTCATTACTGTTTAAAAAGACCATGACAAGAAGCAGCTACCTGATCCTCTGGGTTTAGACTAAGGTTTCATTGATCTGAAGTAGTTGTTAAGTGAGGTGAAACAAAGCTCTCTGCCTTCTTATGTCATCTCTCCCTCATTTAAACATCACTCTTGAATACAGCAGAGAGATAATCAAGGCAAGACTTAAAAAATAAACTACACTTTATTTCCAGCACAAATGGTGCAGATCAAATCTATAAGAAGTTAGAAGGGTCACTTTGGAGTTTGATCATCTCTAAAAAATACCTATCAACATCAGTGTATGTTGTACACACAAACATCCACATAACATAATACATACCAAAAAGGAAATCCTAATTAAAACAAATTTTGCTGGACCAGAGGAATTAATAAAGCCTGGTTGTTCCCTACAAGTTTGTCTTTGGAAGCAACAAGGTTAGGAGACAACCTGAAAGGACCTTACCATAGAGATACAGCAGTTATGTGCTACACATGCAAATACTGCATCTTTGAGCAATTAAATCACTAGAAGCTCATCTTTAAAGCCCACTTCAAGGACATTCTTTAGTTCCAAGCATTCAGACTTGTCCCCAACAGAAGACTCTGCTCTCCTCATGCTGGAGCATCCCTTCAGGAGCCAAAAGCCGCAATGCAGGAGTTTATGGTGACAGAGATGAGAAAGACAAAGCAGCAAAGGTTCAGCTGAGAACTACACACCCCTCCTTGCTTGCCATTCCCACATTCCCCTAAGCCTCACACAGATTTGTCAGACAAGATGATATGCATCTTCTTGGCACTCAACATTTCCATCTTGGGTTCAGGCCAAAACTTAAGTGATAAAGATACTAAGAAGAAGATATTTATAGTAAAAGAAGATAATGAAATCCAAGAGGGAACATTTTGCCTTCAGTTGAAGAAAAGCAAGTGGGTTTGTAGTCATACTTGAGAATTATTTTTGTCATGATTTGGTAACTTGAACATTCTCTTATAAACAGTGTATTTTCCCTCTTAATAATTCTAACAGGTGACATACAAGCCCTAACAAAATGAATGAATGATGCTATATTTGCACTGTGCCCTCAGCCATCTTCTAGTTCATCCTTTAGCATGATCCACTTCATAAGAGCAAGGGGTCTATTGATTTTCATGTAATACAAGAAAATATTACATTTGCTTAATTGTTACACAGTGAGATCATTGAACAAGAAATCAAGTCCCTCTTTAATGCTGCAAGCAGCACAGAATTGCAGTAATCAATAGGGTAGTTTGTCAGAGGTGTTCTCTGAGGAGCCTTGCCCAGCGCGGTATGGACAAGGAGTCATGTTGCCTGCCTCCATCGAAAAACAGGTAAGCAGAGTCAGCAGTCCACATTATCAGAAATCAAAGGAGCTGCAGGGAGTGCATGTGCAGCTCCAATGAGGAGCTGTATTTATAGTCTGGTAATTAAAAACCCTTTTATCAACCTGGCGTGGAGACTAAACTTTTACAGCAAGGTATTGACAAGCTCTGTGGCAATGAATGAGCAGTATTTGACTTGAAACTTATGAGCTGCAGTTAAATAACTTCATCCAATACAGTGAAAAACAGATGCTAACAGTCATTGTGATTATTAATGAGGCTTCTTATAATACCACCTCTTCATTTTGGAGAACAATTTAACTGTCAAGAATATTCTCCAAAATTAAATAGAACAGTTCAAGAGCTTCTCTGATTAGGGTTTAGTGTCACTTCCAGAAAAGCCACATGTATTGCTTCATTAAGTGGGAAACACTTCCATTAGCTGAAATTAAGTCAAAAAATATTTAAATGAAGTGATACCACAGTCATAGCTTGATAATCATTTATTTAGGAATAGTGATTACCCTTCAAAACCAGTATGTACCCATTTTATGCTTATACTCCTACTTCTGAAAACTGGGATAATCAACTTCTGTCACCAGATGTGGGATTTGGAACTAAAACAAAGCACCAGCAATAATATATCCTGTACAGGTATTTCTGTTGTTTAAACTTACTATCCAGTAATTCCGTATTTCCACTATCCAAGTAACCCCCACAAGAGCTTTTTTTGCTGCCCAGGTTCCCAACTGAATTTAAGTCATTCCATCACTGTATATCCCTGTCACAGCTGTGCTCAGTTACAGCTGGAGAAACCAGTTATTCTGCATCAGAAAAAATTGTGGGTAGTGTTCTTCTCACTCTCTTGGATTAATTAAAATATCAGCAATTTGTAAATTAGCACAGGGGACATCATCTCTGAGATTACTTATGGTTTTTTACTTACCTTTAAAGCAACCAAAAGGAACAAAAAAAATGGTAACACAGATATCTGAAGTTCAAGAACTGCATAAGATACAAGTATAACATGTGTTTGAGATCTTTTATTTAAATAGCACGTGAAGAAATGTGATACAGCCATTTTTAACTTCTCAGGTGGTATTTTTCCAAGGAGTCTTCCTCCAGGCAGTAATGAATAGTCAATGCCACGGATTCATTCAAACATGCTGCAACTACAACAATTAATGCTTTAAGAAACCTCTTGTCAGAGTCTAAACCTAAGCAGCTTCATCTTTCTAGAGACATCCTGAAAACTGAGACCTGCATTCACAGGTTCCTTGCCTGCATGCTACAGTTCAGCTCTCTACGTTGGTAGATGTTTCTCTTGAAATGATCACAAGTTTGCTCAGCAATCCTAGTCACTGACTTCCATAAATTCTAACACCCTTAGAAATATTAATCCTTCTCCCAAGGCTTCCACTTTTTCAACTTCACTAACCTCTGCAAAAATAAATCTCTAATGACCAAAAAGTCTACCAAGCTTCCTGAAGACAGCATGTTAAAAACCAAAGTTGCCTTCAACTGTTTTTAGTCAAAGGCAGGAAATATTTGTAGCAGCTGTAACACAGAAAGCCACCACATGACAGGTACTGGAGGGCACCATTTCAGTACATTGCACCTTCATCTTCTTTATTTAGAAAATAAATAGTAACTGGGCCACGACTTGTATGAACAGTCTCTGTGACACTGACAAAGAACCAGGAGCCAAGTCCATAGAGCAAAGTTGGGATGCCTAAGAAAAGACAAAAACACGTTACACACAAAGACAGCAAGCCAGGACAATTAAAACCACCTACTAACAGTACAAAATAATGACTCCAAAATTAAATTACAGGAAGAGCATTCCTGTAAAAAGCTGTCTTATTAACATTTTGCCTGTACTGAAATGCTTACAAGCAGCTGTCAGCATGTAACACCCTTCTTGTATATCAAGCACAGGAGGATCAGAAAGCAGCAGTACTCTGAAGGAATTAATGAAGAAAATGGGAGGATCACAGTATGAAAGAAGTGAAACATGGTCGTGTATACAGCCTGATTTCTGCTGAATAAAGAAAAAATATATATACAAGCACTAAAGCACAAACTCCCTCAACATCCACTCAGTTATCAGCTCAAGGTTTGTCTGTGTATCAGAGTAGAGACAGGAAGGAAAACGGGCAGCAACTCACAGCTCAACATGAAGCTGCTCCTGGAAAAATCAGATCAGACCAACTCCAGCAGAACTGGAATGAGTAGGAAGATGTCTATATAGAAAGTGCCATCATTTTTAGTACTGCTGAGGTACCCTGCTATTACAGACATCAACATTTTACTTAATACAGGGGGTAAACGGAGGTAGGTTTAGGCTCTGAATTCAGTAAGGTACAGAAACATCAAACTGAACATGCTTAAAGTTACCCAAGTGCTTAAGCTAGATTCTCAGAAGAGGGAGAAGAGTTGACTTTTTAATCATGCTTGCCAATCATTTAAACGTGAAACATGCAAAGCAGCTGCATGAAAGATGGGGAAGATAAAAGATCTGACACTGTGGAGGGAAAAACAAAGTCAGACTTAAAATTATTATTAAGAAACTAATTTTAGTTTTCTCCCTGTGTCCATTGCAGAGATCAGAAACTGAGGATAGCAGATGTGTTTTGTAAGAAGTCACTGAAGATTTACAAAGCAAATGAGATTTATTTAATGAAATGTGAAAACAAGAAACAAATGAAATTACTTATGTGAGTCTCCCCATGTAAGTGTTCTATCCATATACTAAGTTCTGAATAATAATATATTTCAAATTTTACCTATATCCATTTTTGCATTACCTTATTAGTAAGGTACAGATAGAACAGTTTTATTTATAAGCATTTCTATTACAGCAGCAGTTCAGGATCAAGCATGATCTGAGTCCTCCACTGCATCAGACACTGCTTGGATGCAAGATGCAAAAAATTAGCCCAGGCACTAAGAAACAAACTGTTTTCCTTCATCTAGCGCTCATGTATTTACTTAGAGGACAAGATTTCATCCACGATAACACAAGACAGATTTTTAGATGGAAATAACCCACACCAACCGATGTTCTAGCTACGTAAATAAGCACTGGCATCTTTGCTTTGGGGTGGTTTAATTTTTCTCTCACGCAACTGGACAGAGAAACACCAATTTGGTAAAACCCCAGAGAGTATTGATTTACTCTTGAGGTGTAAAACCCTAAAGAGTATAATTGTTCTTCTCTGAGGAGTAAACCCCAAAGGGCATCATCGATATCCTCCGAGGAGTACACCCCGAAGAGCATCATCGATTTCCTCTGAGGAGAGCTCTGAGCTCTCCAACAGCTCCCGTTTCCTCACGCCGCCAGGTTCGACCCGGGCTGGGGGCGGAGGAAGGGGCGCCTCAGGGGTTCGCTTCCCTCACGGGGGAGAGGAGCAAGGCAGGAGCGGAGCTGCCCGCAGCCAGAGGCGCTTGGCAGGTCCCCGTCCACTGCTCCCGTCCCGACTCCAGGAACACACACCCTCTCCCGTTCCCCCTTCCCGCGGCCAGCCCTCCCGCCATCCGCAAGAGCCGAGGGGGCAGCACCTCTCCGCCCGCCTCACGGCCGAGGAGAGGCGGCGCGGGCCGAGACTCACCGGCGTTGAGGACCTTGAGGGCGGTGAAGAAAGCGTTCTGCAGCGCAAGGTCCTGCGGGGCAGCGCGGGAGCAGTGGTACTTGATGAAGGGGAAGCAGCCGGTGCGCAAGATGTGGTAGTTGGCGCCGTTCACCTTCCAGTTGAAGTAGGAGAGGCCGAACTGGTCGTTGCGGACGGCGCTGTACTTAACGCAGTACGAGGTCCAGTAGGGCAGGCCGCGCTGCCGCAGGTGCTGGCTCAGCACCTCCGAAGCGGCGGGACGGGGCTCCGCCGGCCCTCGCCACAACAGCAGCCCCACAACCGCTTCGTGCAGCCGCCTCAGAGCCCGCCGCATCCCGGGGGATTCCCTCTCCCCGCACCTACCAGCCGAGGCCGGCGCGCCTGCGCCACCTCCGCGCCTGCGCCACGCCGGAAGGCGGGAAGGGGCGGTGGCGGCCGCCGAGAGGTCACCCCGGCGGCAGCGAGTGAATGGGGCACCGGAGCTAGTTCTAGGTGGTTCGCGGTTGTGGGTGTCTGGGTCTCTAAGGAGAAATGGAGGGGGTCTGAGCAGGTGAGAGGCGCGAAGGCGGCTCCGGAGCTCTCCGCGCTGAGGTGAGGCGGTAGCCGACCGGGGCAGCCCCAGGAAGAGAGTCATCCTGCCCCACACAGGGCGAGAGAGCGGCAAAATATCCACGTTAGAGCTCCCTAATAACACAGACAATCAGTAAATTACATTTTTAGCAATGGTTTTGGTCACAGAGCGTGTGCTGGCGGGAAGAGCCTGTGAGTTTGCTGCGGCATCCACCAGGGTAAGGTGAACTGCATTGATTTTACCTGGTGAAATTCGACAGTGATAGCAGGTTAAAAATACTTCTTTGTAAGACCCCCTTCGAAGACAAATATTTTAAAATAATAGAAAAACTATCGTGGCATATTGTCTAAACAAAAGCAAGCCATTTGAACACTGCATTTGAGGAAAAAAGGCTGTATAGAAGAGCAAAAAATCTTGGACTAGATGAGCTTTACAGGTCCTTTCCAACCTAAATCATTCTGTGAGTCTAAGCTAGAAATGAGAACAGATTTTTTTCCTTCTAATAGTTCCAAGCAATATCCCAAACTCAGCAATCTTAAAACTATTGAGCTATGTAGTATGAATGTGCTAATTAATTAATTACTAGCCAACAATGTACCATTTATTTACTGCAATGTACTACACATGTGTAGAACAAGTAATTATTAATCCTCCTCAGTAACAAATCTGACTCAAGTTCACCTTCCTATAATTAATAGAGCATAGAGTTAGCTTTAATATCTTTATTAGTGACAACAATGAGGATAGAGAAGGAGTTAGAAGCTGATACCTTGGCTCATTACGGTGAATGGGCTGAACTAATGTATTACACCCTAAAAGTGATACTCTGCTGTTATGTTTCATGATCAGAATTACCTCCTATAAACTGGACATATGATAATCACTTTGATTTTTAAAAGTACTTATTTCATGGTATTTTCCTGTTAACTTTGTGTTGCTTTTAAAAGTGCAGGAAGAAGGGAAAAACCCTTCAGCCTTTGGCAGCATAAACTCACTCTGGTTAAGAGAACACATAGTAGAAATGAAGTAGCATCTGTATTTACAAATGCACAGCAAAACATTGCATACTTCAAAAGTGAGAGGTGATCTGTTATGGGAAGTAATGTTAGGTAATCTGTGTGAAATGCTGAGCACCAGTTTAGTCTTAAAATTCCAGAGATTTGTCACCTTACCCTTAATGAAAGTGGTAATTTCTCCTGAATTTCTTCTTTGGATGAGGTGCTGGAGGTCTTTCAAGAAAAGGGTAGGGTGACTGTTTCAGAAGACATCTAGAAGTAGTTGTGCTGATGAACCTGCTTTTTTGCTCTGTGCTCAAGAGTTGTCATTCTAAATGTGGAAAACTGGGCTGAATGCCCTTGGTTTTTTTGGCAGAGTTTTAAACCCAACTATCTAAAAAGGGAGACCCAGTTTCCAGTACCAACTCCAGGTAATGTTCTCTCAGGAGAAATGACCTGCAACAGGTAGAAAGAGGTGTGCTGCAGACAGTATGCCAGTTCCTGGAAAAAGCAACCCCATGAAGTGCAGTCAGTTGAGTGCCCATCTTCATTTGCAGCTCTGGCTCATCAGGAGCATAAAACCTTTACTTGAATTGTCTGCATCTCCTCCAGTTGATACCAAACCCCACTGCCTCTCCTCTCCTTCCACAAGCATTCCTCCACATCTTGCAGCCTGGGAAGCAGCTTAGGCTTTTGCTGTCCTTAGCTGCAGGATTCTTCTGATGAGCAGCCACCTGGGCCACCTTTTATCTTCTGATTCACACCTGTTCTCTTTTCTTCCTACTCTAGATCATGTTCTGAAATTCAAGATACAGTTGAAGAAATGTGTTATTCCTTTAGTGAGAGGGAATAAATAATGCAGGAGAACCATGACTGTAGTTCTGACCTTTTGTTTTTTAAAGATTATTTTTTCATTTCATATCTGCTGTACTGCTAAAAAAAAGATACACATTTTTGGCAGCAGCAGCATGAGAGTTGAACATGAGAGACTGCAAAGCAGTTTCAATCCTTCCATCAGCTCAACGCTCAGAAGTGTTAAAAGTAATTAAAAACTTTTTTTTCCCTTCAAAATACATTTCACACTTTGCACATACTGAGAAATCTCTCTCACCATGGGAACTTTCAGGTCACTTGCTTTCCTGCAAAAACAGGTACAGTTTTCTTTTGTCAGAACAGAACAAAGACATAAGGAAGTGCAGGTTTCATTTACTCCTAGGACACTGCAGTCTATTAAGTGCCAGTGAACTAATGAGCCTCTCAGACCTTATGTTGTTCTGGCTTGGATGGAGGAGTAATTCTCCTTAACCCTTCAGAAACTAGCTGACTCCTAGGTTGGAATTGTGCTCTCCTGTGCCTCCTTCTCCCCCAGAATATTGCTGCTTCTGACCAAGCTGGGGCATTATATAGGTTGGGGATGGAGTGAGATGAGAAATCTACAGAGAGTAGTAAAGTAGGAGGGAGCATGTTGTAAATGCAGTGAGGAAAGAGAACAGACTGTTCTGCAATTCCTCAAAGTAGAACAGAACAAAATCTTGTAGGAAGAACTAATAAACAAATATACTGTGCTTTTTGGCAAGTGAGAGATCATTGTAGCACCTTTCACAGCCAAAAGTACCTCTGTTACTTTCTAACCATAAAGAATAAAGACTTTCAAGCTAAATTTCACATTAGAAAAATCAGTGTGGGCTCTGCTACATCCAAAACCAAGACCATATGGAGATTATGAGTAAGGAAGGAACAAAAGAGAACAAGAATTAAACAAAAATGTTCTTTTTGATTTTTATTTAAAATAGAGATCAGTACTTATGCGAATGTTCTCATTTGCAATCAATTCCTTCTGTGATCAAACTAGAAAAGAAAAAGGCTAACACAAAAGAAAACTTGTGAAGCTAACAGATCAAAGACTCAGGTATTGGGAAAAACTGGGCACTGATCTGCTGCAACTGCTCAGTCACAATCATTATTCATCTTAAAAACTGATTTTGCCTGAGCTTTCTGGGAAGTAAGCAAAGTGATTTTATGGCCAAGAAGACCAAAGGTCTCCTGGGTTACATTAAAAAGAGTGTGACCAGCAGGCTGAGGGAGGCTCTCCCCTAGCCAGGCCACTGCTAGAGTCCTGACTCCAGTTCTGGGCTCCCCAGTTTAAGAGAGACAAGGAACTACTGGACAGAGTCCAGCAGAGGCTAGGAAGATGCTGAGGGCACTGGAGCATCTCTGGGAGAAGGAAAGGCTGAGAGCCCTGGGGCTGCTTAGCCTGGAGAAGAGCAGAGCCAGAGGGGAGCTGCTCCATGCTGAGCAAGAGCTCAAGGGTGCAGGGGGCAAGAGGCTGGGGCCACACTCTGCTCAGTGGTGCCCAGGGCCAGGCCAAGGGGCAATGGGCACAAACTGGAACCCAGGAGGTTCCATCTGAGCAGGAGGAGAAACTTGGTTGGTGTGAGGGCGTAGAGCCCTGGCCCAGGCTGCCCAGAGAGCTTGTCCACAAGTGTGGAGAGATTCCAAGTCTACCTGGAGGTGATTGTGGTCAAGCTGCTGTGGGTGAGCCTGCTTTGGCAGGGAAGTTGGACAGGATGATCCCCAGAGGTCCCTTCCAACCCTAAACATGCTGGGATTCTGTGTGATTTTTGCATGAACATTAGGGGCAATTATCATCATCCTCTGCTTTCCATCAGTTGATTTTTCTGAAGGGATATTCTAAACACCACACTCAGAAATCATGGATATAGACTCCCTCTGTTCCTATTACTTCATATGCCAATGCACAAGGAAAACCAAACCTGTTCTTACAGATGAGAAAGCATTTCCAGAAGCATAAAGAATAAGGCACTTAACCATTTCCCTTTAACTATTCTTTCAGAGCATCTGCTTTCAAAGGCTGCTTTTCTCCCAGTTTCAGTATATTTTCTGCTGTAACTCCTAGAATGGCTTCAATACCTTGAAGTGCCATCTGTAAGAGATTCAAGGAATGAAAGTTATTTAATGGGCATTCTAATGAAGTGGAGCAGGCAGCACACAGCTGGCTGTGCTTGCCTTGCAAAGGTGTTACACACAGGACACGGTGCACCCATTACATTTACTAGTACTTGGGGGACAGCTGGGAGAACCATTAGTAAATATGTACAATTAAATAAATGAAGTAAAAGTAACTAAAATATACAATTCCTTGCAATTTGTGCTTCTAACTAACAGGTGTTCTATGTAAATCATTGTTAACTCACTATAAAGTTCCCTTTTCTATTTTCCTTCAATGGTTGCTTTTCACTCCCTCATAACCAAAACAAACGAAAGGTTTGCTTTTGTTTAGTCTGTAACATGTTGAAATTAGTTAGGTCTTCTCTAAAACTGTCTCTTCACACTCTAAATACAGTCAGACTGGAAAGAATCTGATAGAAGTTATGTGATTTAAGGCACAGATGTGTAACACAGTGCTTCCCTTCACCTTCCCACAAAATGCTGACAGAAAGGATCATAGAAACTTTACATGAAGTTAAAGGTGATATAGTTTAGCAAAAGAACTCCCTCTGGAAATCAAAAAGCAGCATTGTAATGAGTGCTTCTTTCAGGGCATGAGGTCAGATTCATTATTGCTTTCCTGGTTCCTTTCGCCAGCAAGGTCGTCACAAAAGAGCTTCTGAGTCAAGGTGGGTGCTCCTGGGGGAACATTCCCAGTGTGAGGAGCCCCAGTGCTTTGTCCTGCCTCCCTCTGCCCCACCCCAGGCCATGCTCTGGCACTTGAGGGGGGCAGACTCAAAAAGCAGAGAAAATTGGGAGCAAAATTGACTTGTGACACGATGGTAGGGTGTAAGATGGGAACTAAGTACTCAGTGGCTGCCTGCTTAAAAGAAATCAGTGTTACTAATCCAAGGAGCTATTAGAAACTGAGAAGTTTGTTTCTAATTTAAGATTTCCACTTTGATGGTGTCCCTTTCAAAGAAAACCAGACAATTGTGACAGAACTGTCTGAGGCAGTGCCAATAGCTCCTTGGCTCTCACAAAGGACAGTCAGGAGTGTTGCACCACCAATAATTTGACTCTAAAGGATGTCTCTTTCCAAAGAAAAAGTTTCAAACTTAAATTTAACTAACAGGTTCATTGGGAGACTTACTAATATTGACCTAGACACTGTAAGACACATACTGCTAACAATAAAAAAGGAATGGCTTAGCACTTGTTTGTGATACAGCATGAGGTATTTTCAGCCCTTGTACAGAAATTAAGCAGGATCGTTAGTTAATTAACACCTCACCTTAAAATTGGTCTCGCCTTGCATATTAGGTGGTGATATTTCTTGATGGATGATGAAGAGATTGCGAGCAAAGGTCATGAGGACCCCCTGGAGATCCTCTCCAATTGTTCTGTTAATGATAGCCAAACAAATGAGTTTACCAATGATTCCCTTCCCATGCTTCGAAACAATCACCCTCTCATTTGTGCCTGTCTGCTGATGGAATTTAATGAGTATTTTCAATCTCACAAGGTGGCAATCTTCAGGGAGATATGAACGATGAGGCTCCATTTTAACTTGTCAACAGAAAGGATTTGTGTAATAAATAATTTTTATTAATCAACGTAGCAGAAGTAAGCAGGAAGGTTTCAGCTGCTCCAAGTAAAAGGCTACTGTGGAGTTATAGCACTTGGAACACCTAGAGTAGTCCAGGAGAACTGTTGCTTCTGCCTACAGTTTGTGAACCACATCTTAAAGAGACATTTCAGCAGTATCAGCATTTCTTATGTTGGAGCTTTTGAGGCTTTGGTTTCTTCAGACTCTCAATATATAGGATCTTAAGGAACTGGATCTTATGCTGAGGAAGAATGTACCTCCTTTACTGATTGAACTGACAATAGATCTCCAGACAAATAGAGTGGATGATAATCAGTGATTTTATAAGCACAAACTGTTAGATCCTTGAAAATATTTCTAATTTGAGACAATGAAATTGCATTGAAAATCTGATGGAAGGCAAATCTGGGATCAGAATGTATGGCAAATATCTTTGAGACTGTGCTGGTAATAACATTACTAACTGCCAATTCCAGCTGGTGATCTCAAAGGTATTGTTATGTTTCTTACTGAGAGAGCAATTACTGATGTATTATTCCAAAGGAGCTAGTAAGAACATAGGTAGGATGTAGTATCCCTACCACAAAGACTCCATTTGCTGAGGTATGTGGCTAACAGAAAGAAATCACACAAACAGGGACAAGCTAACCCAACAGCTCACTGGCCTTGAAGAGGGTAGGTCCTGCTCCTCCCCATCTATCTTGCACAACTCTCCTGCTCACTACATACCTCACTTTATGGACTGGTTCTATCTGAGCCTCACAGAAAACCAGTCCAAAAACATAAACCTTTCTGCAGAGTTCTGGAGGTGACACAGCTCCTGGAGAGGTGTAAAAGTGCCAGAGACAATGCAAAAGGAGGGCTAGGAGGGAGAAAGACTCTATAGCCAGGGTCAGGGAAGGAAAGAGCTCACCTTTCACTATCAGGGGCTCTTTGGTTTGTTCAGCAGCTTATGGAACACTTTCAGGCACCTAAATGACTTTTAAAATGGCTTTTTGTGCAGTGATTTTCTTTTGAATGTATCTCCCAGCTCAATCATGTGAGCTGCCTACATTGTGACTGCAGGTGAGGGTAGTATCCTACAGGAGTATCTGAGCTTTAAACAAGTCTGACTCACTTGTACACTGCCAATAGCCTCATCCACAGGGAGCTCGGTACAGGCTGAAAGAATCATAGCCCTGGAAACAATCTTTAGGATTCATTTAGTCCATTCCCAGAGCTAGGGCAGGATCAATGCTACTTGTATCATCCTGACAGAGGTTTGTCTAATCTGTTACTAAACACTATCAATGACAACCACACTGGACAATCTAATTAGTTTTTTCCTTACTATCAGAAATATTTCTTATTCTAAACATGAATCTTCCTTGCTGCAAGTTACGTTCAATTCTTCTTGTCCTACTAACAAAGACATGGAAATCAGATTTTTTTCTTCCCATAGAGGCCTTTTTATGTGCTTGAGGATTGTTAACAGATCTCATTTCTGCCTCCTCCCCTCCACCCTCTTTAGCCTTGCTATGTAAGTCACTTTCTAGAACTCTAAACATTTTCATTGCCTCCCTCTGAGTAGAATAGAAGGATTACTTCCAGTGTCTCGCAGGTTTATTGTTTACCTTTTTTCCATACTCATCATTTTCTGCAAAGGTAGTTGTTCCTCATAGTCCTTACTGCCATCTAAGTGCAATTTCTTGCTCCTGGTTCCAGTTGAATGTAATTCTGCTTTTTATATTGTTTCTTCAATTTGTTGAGATCATTTTGAATTCAATTCCTGCCCTCCACAATACTTGCAGTCACATCCAGTGCTTGAGGAAGCTGGTTGCTTATCCAGGTCATTAATGACACAGCTCCAGCATCAAAGGAATACAAAACAGACTGAGAATAGACCAATTCAGCCTCTCACTCATTATGTCCTATTTTGGCAACCTCCAAGGAGAGGTTTTCACTTTCACTCAGTGTATAGCCAATTTGGGCAGATTATGCTTTCTTAAAAGTTCATATGTCTCAAGAATTACTAAACTACCTGTTATTTGACTGCCATTGAGCACTTTGTGAAGATTGATATAAAAAGGCATTAAACTTTAGCCTTCTTTGCACTGTGTATAGTTAGCTGTTTAATAATGTTGCCTGTAGAAGTAAGCCTGAGTTAATCCACGTGCTCTGACAGCTAGATTGCTACTGATGGTGAATCTAGCTGGTGTAGAGCTCATTGCAGTGGGTCTTCAGTCTGCAATGCAGACAGGTTTTGAGCTAAGCAGACTCCTCCACTTTTTATTACTAAAATGTTTAAAGCCTCCCTAAAATTTTTCAACAAGCCAATCTTACAAGAAGTTATTATTCTTTTCTGAGCAGTAGGTGAACTCAAGAGTGTGGTGTTTAGATTGTTCCCTTCCTTCACGACCTGTGTCAGAGCCCAAGCCAGCACATGCTGCTGTGTTGCTATCTCCTGATCAAGTGTGTTCCCAACTGCTTCTCAGGCTGTGGAACTGAAATCAGATACATCATTCTTATGTATTCTTATCATGCTTACATCATTCCCAGTCTGTATTGCTTCTCATCTTCATATAGTATAAACACTGTTCCTTGCTTCTCCTGTTAAATACAAAGACAAAGTTGTTTTAATTATTCTCTAAAGTAGGGATAATTGTAGCAACTGTATTACACAGGGACAGTAAGTACATATCCATGTCTAAGTAAGGCTAGTTTGGAATTGTGTGCAACAGATTATTGTACTTAGAATACAGACAGAATCCCAGCATGGTGCGGGCTGGCAGGGACCTCTAGGGATCATCTAGTTACATTATCACCTGACCTCTTGGCCTCTGAGGGTCTATCTTCTCTTTAATGGTGCAGAGGGCCATACGATAGCCAAGTGCTCTCCTGAAGACTCACTGCTGGCATGGTCCTTTTAAAGCCCAGCCCAGCTCCTGGCTGACAGCCACGATCCATTTTGATCCTTTTTACCCACAGAGCTGTGTGAACAAACCCACTGGGACAGTGTTCTCTCAGCATCTCCACGAGAGACACAGTCTCACTCCCTGTTGTGTAAGAGAAACATCTTGTAATACTCTTCATCCTTCACTGCTTCCAGTCTTCAGCCCAATCACACAGAGATCTCAGCACTGCAGCTCTTCCAGACTTACACACCCCAGGTAAAGTAAGCTGACAGGGAAGTGTTGCAATAGTAGACTAATTTATACATCATGAAAATAATTCAAAATCAATTCTGAATTATACCAATTTATACTTCCACAATACAGTACAGCTATGCCATGCTGTGTTTGAACAGAACACTTAAATGTTATATTATGCTTATTGGAACACAAACTTTACACTGTGCTAAGTGGTTTCACCATATCAGAATTTACATGCAAAAATCATGCCAAGTGAGTATTGCATTTTCTGATCTTTCTCAGATTCTTACCTGGAGGTCAAATCCAACACCTTGAGCTTTACACCTCTGGAGGAGAACATTATAGCAGATTCCAGAAAGGCTGGAGTGCCTCAGTTGACTGCTTGCTACTGCACACCGATTGCTTGGTGGAAAAGGCTAGAGAAAACAACACAGGATTCTTTGTTTTCATTCCAGTTTATATCAGAAACCAACAATTTACTATTTAAATGGCTTTGTCTGAGTGAACTCATGTAAGTGTGGAGTAAAACTCCACTTGGAGGAATTCCTGTTCATCACAATGTCTACTGAAGACAGACATTTCCATGCTGCAAAATTAAACCCTCACTTCACACTGTACCTAAAACCTTGTATGATGGATCTGGTCTACAGAATCCCTCTTTAGGAACCATATTTTGATACTTTCACAGCTTCACCTGTAACTGAGCCTTGTGAAATCATTCTGAGTGGATCCTCTGAATCCATCCTGCCCTGTGGTAACACAGAATCAAGGAATCATTAAAGTTGGAAGAGACTTCTAAGATCATCAAGTCCAACCAACTTATATTGTTCTAGAGTTAGCTCTTCTCAAGAGCAGGAATTCCAAAGTGGATAATTTGAAGTATCTGAAGTTGGGTTTCTCCAACCCTGAGCATTGTGCTGCAGCATTGGTGTGTGTCATTTTTCCAGCAAGTCTTTGAGAAAACTAGGCACAGTGACTCCAACACAACTAATACCAGTGGAGTACATGCTATGGATAAAAACCAGCACTGCAGTGGAGTTTAAACTCCTTGGCCAAAAGAACATGACTAGAATATTGTTGCATTAAGTAGAAGTGAACAGAGATGTTGTCCTAAACCAAGGCTTTCCTGTGGTGTTTCCTACTGGACTGCTCCTTCCAAGTGGGGATGCTGCACCTCGAAGCATGTAATTTACAGTGGTTTTTTCTTCTGAAATGATATTTGTTTTGACATTGACTCATTTTAGTTGACATAGCTGAAATCCTTCTCTAATACATCTCTGCCTGAAAATTAATCATGTTTATAATATTCTGAGAATTAATAACACCCATTGCTCAAGTCATTAACTTAAAAAAGGAGCTTCCAAAATCTGCTGTCTGCAGTAGGGGACCACAAATAAATGAATGCTTGATAAAATAATCCAAGTAGCAGTTTAACAAGCGTAAACTTGAATGTGGCTGCAATAACACAGAACTATTGTTTAAGGGTTGGCATCAGGTTGATGAGGTGCTTATTTCAGCTACAAAGCATGCATACACATGCATAATGAACTGCAGGATGAATTATTAATGTGTTGCTTATTTAGCCTCATCTGTCTAGAAGATAATGTATCCTAACTATAATGAGTGATTGGTTTTGTACATAATTACAGCAGCAGCAGTATCTAGGAAATTTGTTCTTTCAAAGAAGGATTTCTAAAAATAAAACCATCACACCAACACTCTTGCTGCTCCATTTTATCAAAATCAAACCTACCCAGAGTGGAGAATATCTAATAAATTAAAAGGGACAGAATCATTATTAACATCATAATTTTACACAAAGTGTTTTACTTAATCATTCATTACAGATCATGTGCTGTAAAAGCATTTGTCTCTCTGTTTGTTTGTTTCTTTTTCTAGAGATGTTCTCCTCTGAGTGCATTTTTGCAGTTAACTCTTAAGGAGATAAAGCCCTCAGAGATACAGAAAGAACAAAAATAAAGGATATAGTGACAATTTATGTTAATTCTGACAGAATTTTAATTAAAAAAAGTTGCTACTTGATTACTTTTCATTTCTAAAACTTGGACTACTGGGACTAATCATCTCTAATTTACTTCTCTCCAACTAAAAGTGGTTGCTTGACAAGAACAATAGATCAAGAGCTCATTAACCTCTAAATTATAGCTCCATGACATTTTTGGAGTGGTGCTGCATTCCTCCTCTAGGTAGGAAAATAAAGGGAGTTGTGAATCTCATGTTAAAATGTGTAAACCAGCATCTGGGTTTTATCACTGTGTATATTTATACATATACATACATTTGGAATTCTCTGAATTTTCTAAAGGCCTTTCTTCCATTTTTAGAAGTACAGAATCATGGACTGGTTTGGGTTGGAAGGGACTTTTCAAGGTCATCTAGTCCAACCCCTCTGCAGTCACCAGGGATATGTCCAACTAGAGCAGCTTGCTCAGAGCCCCAAGATCCAACCTGACCTGGAATGGTTCCAGGGATGGGACATCTACCCCCTCTCTGGGCAGCCTGGGCCAGGGTCTTACCAACCTCAACATAAACAATTTTTTCCTTCTGTCTAGTCTCAATCTCCCTCTTTCAGTTTCAAACCATTCCCCCTTGTCCTGTCCCAACAGGTCCTGCTAAAAAGGCTGTCCCCATCTTTCTGATAGGCCCCAAAGTGACAGTCTCAAGGTTCAGAGCCATAGTAAATCCTGCACCAAGATAACAGATCAACAGAACAATGTTAACCATGCTTACAAACACACTGTCCTAGAAGGATTTCCAAGCAACACACAGCTATAATCCTATCTGAAATCCCATCCCTCTGAGGCACTACTACAGCCACAATCCTAAAAGAGCTTTCAGAGAGACTAAAGATGAGATCCAGAAGAAGTTAAGTGCCACAACATAGTACCTAACCCATCAATCCTGAGCCCTTTGGCTTTGAGTGCAGCACCCACAGAGAGCTAAGCTCTTGTGAGTTCACAGTGTGAATGTGGGTGAATCTGACCTGGCAGCAGCAAACAGATTGAGCAGGAAAACTTCAAGGATGCAGCTCTCTTGCTTGGTGATGCAAAGCGGATCTTCTGCCCTGTGGGCTTTGCAACTCTGGTCCAGAGAAAACAAGCAGGAGGGAGTGTGACTGTGTCTTCTGCTTAGGGAACTCCTCCTGGTTAGGGTACTGTGAGTTTTCATTTTTGTTCAAATGATTGTGTCCATAATTAATACTGAATAATTAATACAGAATTAGTAGTATATTAATACTGAGCAGTTAAATGTGGATGCAGATGTGAATGAAGGTTCTGAGAACTAACATCTGGCTTTAACTCAGGTGAGAGCTGGGAGGGATTTAGGTGTGCAGATCCTTCTGCAGATGTAGCCTTGGTTGTTTAACCCTCAGTTTTGTGCATAGAAGTACAAAGCTGAGGGAGAACTCCAGTGCTCTAACTTCCGATCCCAAAGCAGACCCCAGGAGTTGAAGGCTCTTGACTGCTTTGAAGTTGCTCCTGTAGTCAGGACAGTGCTTTAATCTCCTTCCAGCATAAAAATTACTACTTTTTTTGCCAATTGAAAACTACTTGAAGTATTTAGAAGTTCCTTAGTACCACAAATCCATATTACTGAGTACAAAGGATGAATAATCAGGTACCCAATAAGCATCCAGAACTTCTCCTTTCATTTTGAGTGTGATGGCATCCTGTTTAGTTTCTTAACCTTGTAAAATTTAAAAATATCAGTTCCAAATCTGAAAGGAGCAGACTTAGCTCCTCTGGAAATCTAGGAGAGATTTTAACTTTTTGCTTGTTTACCTTAATAATTTCATTTGGAACCAAATCACCACTTACAGTTTTTGTCACCTCATTTTTCATTTCCTTTGAACCCAGAGACCCTTCAAAGCTGCTTGAGCTGCAATCCAGGTTTCCATCTGTCATGTACAACATGAGCTGAGTCAAGGCCAGCTGGTCACTATAGCAAAGGTCCAGGTCTGTTGCCCATACCTAATCAAAACACAAACAGGTGCATTAAAATGAGATAGAAAAAAAGAAAACAAGAAGGGTGAAACCCAGCAAGTGTACAAAGGAACACCTATGCTTTTCTTTTCCTGCATGCTCATGGTTTCCTTGTGCTGGGGCATCATTGGCAGCCATAAATTACTTCAGGTGTAACTTTTGAAGGATAAAACTGGTACCTCTTCTACCCAGATTTTAGCAACAGTTAGAAAAAGTAGAGCCATGAGCCTCTTTCCCATTAAATACTATCACACCTGGACTTTTCACCTGAAGAATGAGTAAGGTTAAAGAAAGCCAAGCCTGAGTTACAAATAGGTGGCTTTAGATGGAAAAAGAGAACGCAAATTTAAACTGAGTGAAAGGAGTAGGGAAGTGTGAAATCAGTGGATAAGGGTACCTGCTGGCCATCCCCAAGGGTTGAGCAAACCCTTTCCCATTCTAGTACTTGGCTCTAAACCCCATAGACCTTGTGGCATGGTTCTGCTTCCACCCTCACTGCTGTTCTGTGGTCCTAATTCAGATTTATACTCACCTAGCTACACAAGAAGTCAGACTGTAAGGCCACAGGGCTGCCAGTGGGACATGTCCCACCCTACCCATGTGCAGGCAACAATACAACAAGCCTCACAGAAACCTCAAGATGATTTCAAAGCAATAAAGCACATACAAAGCCAGGCAGGGTTGGTAAGGCCAGTCCATACTGAGGGTGTAGCAGAAGGAAGTACCATGCTAATAGCATGTTGGGGTGCAGCCAGAAGAGTGTGGTCAGCAGGGTCCAGGGAGGTTCTCCTTCCCCTCTGCTCTGCCCTGGGGAGGCCACAGCTGGAGTAGTGTGTTCAGTTCTGGGCTCCTCTGTTCAAGAAGCACAGGGAACTTGTGGAGAGGAGCCAGAGAAGGGCTACGAAAATGCTGAGGGGACTTGAGCACCTCTCTTCTGCAGAGAGGCTGAGAGAGCTGGGGCTGGTTAGCCTGGAGAAGAGCAGACTGAGGGGGAGCTGATCAATACTTAAAGGGTGAGTGCCAAGAGGATGGGGCCAGGCTTTGTTCTGTGGTGCTCAGGGACAGGACTAGAGACAATGGGAAAGAACTAGCACCCAGGCACTTCCATCTGAACATGAGGAGGAACTGTTTTCCTTTGAGGGTGGTGGAGCACTGGCCCAGGCTGCCCAGAGAGGTGCTGGAGTCTCCATCTCTGGAGAGATTCCAAACCCACCTGGACACATCCTGTGCAAGATGCTCTGGGTTCTCCTGCTCTTGCGGGGGGGGTTGGGCTAGATGATCTCCAGAGGTCCCTTCCAACCCCTAACATTCTGAGATTGCTTCTGCAAGGCTCCTCCAGCCCAACAGCCTGAGCATGGCTTTACTCCTGAGTTTTTGCCCACTTAAAAAAAATACTTGTGCCTACTAACACCAATGAGAAATGTTAATGCACACAAATATCTGCCCTACAGTGGACTCCTTTAAAACAAATCTAGCAGTGAGTGACTTGAACAAGCCTTTGAATGGTAAATGGCATCATTAGAAGGATATTAAGAGGTCAGGCAGTCAAGGCCTCTTGGTAAACTGGAGTTAATTTCTGAATCATATGCACATAGTAATGCCCTTTTGATAATGGTGAATAAATCACACCCATAACAGTTGTTAATATCTAACTGCCAAGTATCTGTTGCTCTATTAAATATCCTATTTGTCAACTTAAACATTTCCTGCTGCATGGTACAAAATGCAAATAGGATGCTAATGGCTGCCTTTACTTAGTAATAGGGGAACGTGCCCCAATTACAATACTCAATTTTCTTCAATAATTTATTCTTTATCATCACTTCTGCAAGACAGGAAGGAATTTTCATATTGATTTCTGCTTTCCCAGTATGTGCTAACCTTTTAAATGAGTTAACTAGTAATCATAAACTAGACATACTGTAGAAGCTTTACATTGATTTCCATAAATATTATCAACAAGTCAGTAACAGCCAATATGTCTTGAACCTTGCTTGAGTTGGATTTGAGATTCTCAGTTCAAGCTTTACCCCCAGGAGATGGCATGGCCACATGAGGGGACCAGGGACTGCTGAAAACTGTGAATATCCAGCCTCATCTCTGCCCAGGGAAGGGGCTATAACATGGGGAAGAAGAGAAAAAGCTTTTAGCAGGGCAAGTTTCATGCTGGAAATCATGAGACCAACCAGACACTAGTTTAAGGACTTTCTGCTTAGTCTGTGCATCACCTGGTTGCTCCAGCCATGGTTTCATCATCGCAGGCTGATTATGCTCATACCTACAAGATAAAGAGCTCAGATCATAGAATAATGGAATTGTTTTGGTTGAGAAAGACCTTTAAGATAATCAAGTTCAACTGTTAACCTAACACTGCCAGGTCACCACTAAGCCATGTCCCTCAGCACCACATCTCTATGTCTTTTCAACTCCTCCAGGGATGGTGACTCCAGCACTGCCCTGGGCAGCCTGGGCCAGGCCTTGACAACCCTGTAAGGGAAGAAATTTTTCTTAATGCCCAACCTAAACCTCCCCTGGCACAACTTGAGGCCATTTCCTCTCATCCTATCGACAGGATGGGCTGATAGCCCTACCATGTAATGAAGGAAGGTGTCCATCCCCTCCCCTACCTGTTACTTTTGTACCAAAGGAGAGCTCTAAACACTTTAAGCTTCAGTCACAGTTACATCCTCCATAGGAGAAGTCATTGTACTGTTTGCTTTTTTAACTAGAGGGTGTGGATCTCCACGAGCAGAAGGGGGAGGAAGGCAAACATGGCTGGAGGCCACCTCTCCACCTCCTTTCATTCTGGGCCTGAGCCTGAGGCTGAAGCACCCCTCCTGCAAGTTAAAGCAGCCAAATGGTCATTACTGTCTGCCAGCTGGGATCACCCCCAAGGATTCTTTTCCTGGCTCAGGATTGTTAGAGAGCATTATATTGTGGCCATGTCCCTTTCTGCCCTGGATGTGTCCCAGAACATCCCTAATGTGAGGAGAAAGGAAGAAGGATCAGATGGCATAAGATTCCGGCTTTCTCCTAGCAGGGGATTCCCTTTTGCCATAGAAATCCAAAAGTGCCCTTGAAATTCCCTTTGTGCTGCTACAGAAATGGGAAAGACAGGCTCTGGGCAATGGCTCTGACTCCAGGGATCCTTTTTTTCCATTTTATTAGTTCAAATACAGGCCAGATCTTTAGGAAGTAGCTGACAAATTTTTCTACTGAAGAATTCCAAGTCCCATTCCAGTTCCTGAAGGTGACCAGTGCTCTTTGCAAAATTACAGCAATCAGTAACAGGTAACATTGTGTTGGTAGTTTTGAGCAAGGATGGAAGTTTGGCAGGCTGGAGTCTGGCTGGTGAAGCTGTGTGAAGAGAAGAGCCAGGCAGGTGCTGACTCTCTCAGTCTGGCACATTTCACCACTAACATATCAGGATATATGTCCAAGTGGAAAGGGGCAGCTCATTATCTCATATTAAACACAGCTTGACCATACTGAAGTTAGCAGCTGTCCCTTGAATGCACTGACCTAAGATTAATTGTAATAAATGAAGAAAAGAGCACCTTTATCTCTGTGTGTCTAAAGAGTTCTAATTAGATGAACTCCATAGAATCATAAAGGTTGGAAAAGACCTCTAACATCATCCAGACTAACAAAAGAAACATCAGGCCCTGGTTTGGGCTGTTCTTCTCTTAGCAGGCTGGCAAGTTCTGTTAGGTTCAACTCTCTAGTAACATCTATTGGATTGCAAAAGATTTTTCCTTTGAAGGACTATAAAATGGATGCCAAAAACTTCTAGAATGCCTTCAAAATCTGAGCAGTGGTGTTTGGGGTTTTCTAAATTATTATTATTTATTATTACATTTCCAGAGTCTGTAAAGCAATGTCTGTGGAGCTCAGGAGGCAGTTAATAACCACATGAATTACTATCTCCTCCAGTAAATCAGGAGTTGTTAGAAGAAGGCCTTTGCAAGGTGAAAAGTAAGGAAAGATAAAGAATGACACAATCATAGATTAACAAATATCTATGACTTATGTTCATCCTCATTTTCTCAGGATATACAGGAAGGGTATGTACACAATCAGAGATATTTGCAATTGTAGGTGTCACAGCATCCTGACAGGATTACATGGGAAATTAACATAGCATGAAGAGTTTTCACCTGAGATTTGGGCTCTTTAAGGACACATGTTCAAGAAATTAACCTGGAGCAGAGCTCACTTGTGAAGCCTAAGACTAGTATTTGATTTTCCAACAGATCTGAGGTTTTATTGTGAGTTATAGTTTAAAAGGGTAGAGGTAGTAATTAGATTTTAGATAGTCTTCAGAGTGATTTTCGCTTAAACTAAACAAAGCACAGATTAAGACTCTCTAGAACCCTACCAATTGAAACAAAGAGTTAGAAATGTGTTCTGCAAGATATCCTGGCTGTTTGTCCAAGGAAATATGATCAAGTTTGGAATCACTCCCTCTCATACAGGCTGTCAAGTGCTGCCAGGAGACTTTCTCCTGTGTGTGCTGCTCGAGAGCTTCATGGTAAAGACACCTCAAGTGAACAGAGTCACAATGTTAGTGTAGTTCTTTACAAGTGCCATAAAAATACTTCGGCTTTAAAACATCAACTTGAGAAGGGAAAGAAACATAAATTCTTAAAGAGTTACTAAATTATAGCTTCTCTCTTCTCCAGTTTAACTGTTTTATCTGCATCTAGTATCGATGTTGGTGTTACCGTGAAGAGCACACCTGCTATGTTTAAAGCAGTGGTGGAATGACACTGTAAAAATGTCAATTAGTAAAATATTCATGCAACTTGGCCACTGGAAAGAAAGCTGCTTTTAGGACTTTAAAAAAATTCACAACAGAATTGATTCTTTCGGCAGTGCTGGCAGACAGGCTCTTATCTGGCTGCCATCTCGTGGCAGCTGCTGGGATGGACTGGTGTGCTGGCCCAAACACCTACATTTTAGGAACCTAAAACTGACCCTGACCTCTCTGCTGCTGAATGGAAGATGGTTAATGCAAACACTGTGGCTCTTGTTTGAAAAAAAAAAAAACCCACTGAGAAAATGCTACATTCTGTCTAGAGAAACCTTAAGGCTGTGAATACAGTAGGATGGATCCCACCAGAAGCATCCCTCAAAGCACTAACTGAAATGTATCACAGTATCCCAGTATGTCAGGGGTTGGAAGGGCCCTAGAAAGATCATCTAGTCCAAACCCCCCTGCCAGAGCAGAATCACCTAGACCAGGTCACACAGCAATGTGTCCAGGCAGCTCTGCAATGTCTCCAGAGAAGGAGATTCCACAGCCTCCTGGGCAGCCTGGTCCAGTGCGCTGGCACCTGCACTGGAAAGAAGTTTTTCCTCAGGTTAATACTAAACCTCCTGTGTTCCAACTTGCTCCCATTCCCCCTTGTCCTACCATTGGATGCCATTAAGAGCCTGGCTCTCTCCTCCTGACATTCACCCTTAACATATTTCTAACCATTCCTGAGGTCTCCTCTCAGTCTCCTCTTGTCCAGGCTGAAGAGACCCAGCTCTCTCAGCCTGTCCTCAGAGGGCACATGCTCCACTCCTTTCAGGATCTTGCTGGCCCTGTGCTGGACTCTCTCCAGCAGCTCCCTAGCCTTCTAGAGCTGAGGGGCACACAACTGGACACAGCANTAACAGCAGAGCTGACTGATAGGCTTCAGAGACAACTGTACTCTGCTCTTCCTCACTCCAGACCTCCTGTTTGGCTGATGCCATCCTCCTCAGGGTCTTTTTAAGCTGCCAGACTGGAACAGAGGGATAATACCCACCTAAACCTTGCCAGCATTAAAAGTCTCCTTTCGGTTTGTTCAGCCTCATCTTTTCCCCTGTGCCCAAAGTGAACAATTTAACCCACATTTCTCTGACTGCTGCTGCAGAAGGCATGGGACCAGGTAAGCCATCACAACAATGAAGGAGACTTATGACCCTGCTTCTCCAAATTATCTGTCCATAGATCTATGGATGTAAGTGAAATTGATGCATTCAAGCAGTCCCACTCCATTAAACAGACTTCTGTAGTTGCAGCTCCTTGACAAGTTGGGATCTGAGCAGCATTCAGTCAATACTGTGCAAGACTTCACCTGGAAGGGTCAAGGCACTGCTCTTAAAGATCAGCCCTGGAAAAGAGAGTGGGAACCTGAAGTGGTTCAGTCCAAGTTATGCACCTAATCCCTCCCCTCCACTTTTTCCCCTAAGACACTGAAAGCAGCATGTCTCCATCTCCCTTTCCCTTGGGAACAGATGCTTATAATCAAGATAGAAAGAGATTCCTGAGGCAAAAAGAGAACTGCTTCCCCTGCTCTGGAGTTCCCTTCACACAAGCACACAGGGGAAGTTCCTGTAAGGATATGGATGGCAGCACAGAGCTGCTCAGTCTGTAAAGGCAGAAATGGGTTTTGGCCCTTCACATTTCTTGAAGAGTTGTATTTATGTAGCATGGAACTTTATGAAGGTTTCAGGGATTGTTAAGTATGTCAATACTCAGACTGTATTGGTAACAGATGTTCAGTGATAGATTTAGTTTTGAGTTTCACTGAAATCATCATGGGTCAGTTGATATTTTCTGTAAAATGTAAGTGTAAAATATACTCAAGAATGCTTGAGTATAGTGTACTTCCAGGAAATGTATCTGAGCCTTTCAGCTACTGCATTAAAGTGGGCACTTGTGAAATTAAGAGAGAAAATACTCTGGGAGTCTAATAGGGTTTCTTGTTTGCTAAAAAACAAAAATAGTGCTTTCAAGAATACCATCTTTGGTGTAATCTCTCTCTCTCAAGACAGATGGCATCATTAATTGCCTCTACATCTAGTTAAATTTAAAAACCTGTGCTTAAAATAATGGTGAAGTTATGCTCCATCCTGACAAACATAGGAAATAGTAAGGTAGAATTTATAGGAAACAAGAGAAGAAAACTGAGACAGAACAGAAAAACCCTGACTGATTTAACACCTTGTTCATGCCAGGAAATGTCACCACCTTAATAATCTAAGCAGCATTTCTGTGTTTGGGTGAACTCATGGCTTGAGTGAAGCAATTGGCAAAACTCCCATGGGTGAGAATGTCATCCCTTAATCTTTTTAAAGGGACTTTAGATGGAAGTTGTCCAATGTGGCTTATCCACAGCTCTAATTACAATGCCTGTGTAAATACACTCAGGGAGTCGAACGTTAACTGCGATCTGTATCCCAAGGCTAACACAATTCTGATTCTCTGGGTCACCACAGTCACCCTACAGTGCTATCACTTACCAAAAGCCTGATTTGAAGCCTTCTCTGAGCTTAAACTGCAATATAATTGTCATAGCACTGCCAAGGAGCCAGTTTTTGCCAATAGATGCCATATGCTGACCCTGGTTTTCAACACAAGCCCTGTCTGTGTTCAAAGCCTTTTGTCACACTGTGCAAGCTGCAAGTTTCAGAGGCTGAGGAGCAGCAGACACCCATGTGGAGCTGAGTGCCTAGAGCCACACCATCTCCTGCAAGCCCACCCACACTGCATGCTCTACAAACACAGATATATCCCCTCACCTCTTAATCAGTGAGGGCCCTAACTGGAGACTGGAGAAGCAAATAGTGACAAAAGAGTGAAATCCAAGGAGATGTCTTGGCAATACAAGAAATAATGGACACTTGACACTGCAATCTGTACCCACACACTAATTCTGTATCTATAGAGTTGTATCCAGTAAGCTCAACAATACTATTCATCACTAACAGTAAGGATTTCATGTTCTTTAAAATGATCTCCTTGTCCTTAGTTTTCAAACACAAGGCCAGTACCAGAACACTGAATGTTCAGTCTCTTCACCCTGATTTTGCTTCACTAGCTTTATGCTTTAGGTTTGTACACCTGTCAGAATATTCAGTCTTTTGGGCCAATATCACCCAGATTTCCAAGGAGGTTAAATCATCATATATATTACAACTCCCATGAGATTCCTAAAGCACATAGACAGAGGAAAGAGACCTTCCTAGCACTCTTACAATGGGAACTGCTGCAGGATGAGTTCAGCTGGAGAATACCTGGAAATTTAACTTCCAGGCACAAACCTATGGGAAGCCCTGGCCTCAATGTTTTTAAGCTCATGGAAGTATTTTTAAACAGAATACAATACTCACTAATGCTCTTGATTTAGTTTCCACAGTGTCTGATTGGTGAGAGAATCTAACCCATTTCTAACGGATGCTGTGACAAAGCAACCTGACTTTATGAATACACCAAATGCCAGGCTACTCTAGCACAGAAACATGTGAGATGAATATTTTATTACTAACTCTGATCAAGGCTGATCCTCAACATTCATACAAGGGATTAAATTGCTTCTCTAAACCCATTCTCTTACCTATTTGTTCCTTGGCACTGAAAGCAATGTCTGTTGGGACAGTATCTTCCATCACCTTGTAAGATCTAAAAGGTCAGTTATGCATTAGAAGGGACAGTGGCCACCTCTCCTCTGCCTCCCTGACAGCCATGGTAGGCAGCAGCAGACTCTAGAGTCAATACCTTTCTGTTCTCTTGATTTATTAGATTACTTTTTATGTTGTCTGAAGTTCTGATGCAGCTGACTATGAGGTTTTGCTGCTAGGCTTGTAAAGTCTGGCAGGGAGGATGAGGGTCACTTCAGTGCTTCTGATTTTACCTTTTACAAGACCCCATTACTCATCTCCACAAAAGACTCTCCTGGGCAGCATTCCATGAGAAAACATTTATTTAGTCCCTTCCATTCTGCTCAGTTATGCCTGATGGAAGTCACACAATGCTCCAGCACAACAAAAATCCACTGGCTTCCCAGCAGTGTTTTCCTTTCTAGGTAATTCAAGGTGTTAACCTTTGAATATAATTATTTCAAACACTGTATTCTTCAGTCAAGACTCTCCCAAAGGTCACCCCATCTCTTCCCACATAAGCTCAACCTGTGCCTGCAGTTAAGGAGGAGCTATGATAGGTGGTAAAAGGGAATTTCATAACCACAGAATCATAGAATCATTAGTATTGGATAAGACCTATAAGATCGAGTCCAACTGTTAAGCAGCACTGCCAGCTCACCACTAAACCATGGCCCTCAGCACCACATCTCCAGGGCTTTACAACTCCTCCAGGCCCCTTGAGTCCACCACAGCCCTGGGCAGACTGTTCCAATACCTGATAACCCTCTTGGTGAAGGTCCAACCTAAACCTCCTCTGATGAGGCCGGTTCCTCTCCTCCTTGTCACTTGTTACCTTGGAGAAGAGACCATCACTCATCTTACAGCAACCTCATTTCAGGGAGTTGTAGAGAGTGAGAAGGTCTCCCCTGAGCCTCCTCTTCTCCCTCTTTTTCTTGCTGTAAATTCTTCTTTCAGACATTGCAAAAGCCAAATGGAGAGCAAAAGTGGTTTTCATGAGCATGTTTTCCTTTCCATCCACAATGAACTGATATCCCACAGTCAGCTGTTCTGGACTGGCTAAGAGACAGAAACTCCTGACCCAGGGCTGTAACTTCCTGAGTGGTGGTAACTGGACTTTTTTCCATTACCCCTCTCTCTCTTTAAATTAGCCATTAAAATGCAAACCAAATTGTTCATCACTACCATCCTATTTGCTCTAAGAAATTGTCAATATCCCTTCTTCCTTACATTCAGCCTCAGACCCCAGCTCTGCATTCTCACAGACACTCAGAAGAGCCCAATAATCCCTGTAATTATTTTTACAGAGCAAAATACAAGAGATTCAGACCATTTTGAAAATAATTTCATCTAAACAGCTTAGCCATAAGACTATTGTCTCTAATTACCAGCTTAATGCATAATGCACTTATTTTAGAGGGGGGGAAAAAAAGTCATTACAAGGAATTAGAATATTATTTTCTTATCACTTAGCTTTGAAAGCAGCCCTACAGGCTTTGTTGGGTTGCTACCAACAAAGCTTCTTCAGGTCCACCAGGCAGATCAGGTCTAAATTTGATGCTAGTAGAATAACCATGTGCTTTACCTCCTTCCACAGCTTAGATATTAAGTTAGTTCAAAAGGGCCAAGTTTTCTCCTGATACTTGTTGGAATCAAGAAAGAAAGTAGACATTTCTTGATCTTAGCATGAAGAAACATATCTGCCCCACTCACCTGCTGCTCCCTTGTTTGGGGGTGGGTGAAAGCCACAAAATCAACTGAGAAGTAGCCAAGGACTCCTTTAGCTTTACAGGCTTCTCCAATTTTTAAGCAGAGTGAATGAAGAAGTGTGGGATCAACAGAACGTTGAGGAATGGTGGTGCCAGATGATCTCAAGGGCCCATCAGCATGGAGCTGGTCTCCAGATGACACTATTTTTATCTTGCCTGTTGGCTCTATCAACATATCCACTGTCAGGTTTGTGACATCCTCTGAGAAGGGGAAGGCTTCTATCACACCACCTAGTAAGAAATGAATTAGCTGTTCAGCTAGTAAGCAAATTCACACATGATGCTCTTCAGAGTGCACAGAATGAGAGCAGCAAGCTCCTGGTGTGCTCAGGCATTGCAGGGAGGACTGCTAGGGAGATACAGCAAGGAAAGAAATGGAATGCGAGCAGCATAGAAAGAACCCATCAATCTCTTACAAGAGAAAGAAGATAATTCATCTGCTAGAGCACCATACAGTGGCTTTTCAGCTGCAGATGCTTTGCAAGCAATTCCAAACTGGATGTATCAAATATCTGACAGGAGAAATATGCTCTTGGGTAGTATAAATGAATTCCAAAGAAGGGCAATGAAGGTGGTGAAGGGTCTAGAGCACAAGTGTTGTGAGGAGCAGCTGAGGGAACTGGGGTTGGTTAGTCTGGAGAAGAGGAAGCTCAGGGGAGACCTTCTCACTCTCTATAGCTCCCTGAAAGAAGGATGGAGCGAGGTGGGGGTTGGTCTCTTCTCCCAGGGAACAAGCAATAAGACAAGAGGAAACAGCCTCAAGTTGTCCCACGGGAGGTTTAGGTTCAACATGAGGAACAATTTCTTCCCCCAAAGGGTTGTCAAGGCCTGGCCCAGGCTGCCCAGGGCAGTGCTGGAGTCACCATCCCTGGAGGGGTTGAAAAGCCCTGGAGATGTGGTGCTGAGAGACATGGTTCAGTGGTGACCTGGCAGTGCTGGTTAACAGTTGGACATGATGATCTGAAAGATCTCTTCCAACCCAGATGATTCTATGATTCTACAATTCTAATCCTAGGCTGTCCTACAGCCCAGCAGTGACATGCACTCTTAGGACCTCAGGAGTGTGTATCTCCTGCTGTGAGCTCATTTTGGAGACTTCCATCTATGTGACAGTCTTAGACAAGCAGTCTGCCTTCTGGTGTTTATCCACATGAGGAACTTGGTGTGTAGATGGGACAGCTTGTAGATAACTTCTAACATGGTTTTCCTAAGAATAATCACAAAGAAAACTGCTTGGCATTCTGGATTTGCCTTTTTACTGCATATAATGCCACAATTCATTTAGTTAAGATACAGTAATATGTAATAAAAATAGGTTTTCTATATATTAACTAGCATTATGTTTTAAAAAAATACTTTCAAAGCTTTGAATCATCCTTGTTTCTTTCACTGAGAAAGAAATGCATGAAACAGATACATCCATTGTCTATAACAAAAATGATGGCAGGGCAGAGTGATGACAGAAATTTATCACCTAACCACAAACTCCTTTTCCATCCAAAACGTGGCACACAAATACAGGATGTTAACACATCTGTGCAAAACCCACTCACAGATACACTGACCTGCAGTGATTAGACAAGGGTTTTATCTGTGCTGCCTCTTATAGACAAAATCAGGCTCACATCTGAGCTCTAGGCCAGTTGGGTACTGGCCAGCTTTGATCCAAAGGTGCCATGACTAGGTTTAATGCAAGAAGCCCTGCTGAGGACACACAGCACCGTGTGAACAAAACTATTCAGCTCTCAGATTGGAACTAGTTCATCTTCCTTTGGCTGGAGGGCAAGAGAGAGCAAGGCAATGGCCTACTGATGAGTCTGTGCCAACGTGCTGTAAGGGACAACACAGCATTGCATTAGGATCCTCAGGGGCAACCTGTCTGGAGGGCAAAAGCTGAGGAGAAAGCTCAGCTCTTCTCCAAGCTGTGAAGGTTATGAGCACATCTGACCTCATGCAAGCTATGTATGTGGCATCCAGAGCTCACATAGAGCTCCCTTCCTGGTCCTATGGGAGGAAAAACTAAGTCTGGCAGATGTTTGCTCCCCAACACCTAACAGAGGTGAAATATTCTCACATTTACCTATGTGCAAACACTTCCATGCTAGCATTCCCTAAAGCCTTCTGCCAAATGTGACAGCTTCCACTACAGCAACTCAGGATCAAGCTGTTGGTGCTTATTGATTCAGAATCGTGAGAAAAGGTAATCCAAGATTAATATAGGTTAAAAAGCTTGCACAGGCTACATGAATGACAGAATAGCTGCCTATAATTCATTCGTAAATGAACATTTGAAGCATAATGGAGAAATAAAAGGAGATAAATATTTAAATGGCCCCAAGATTAACAAGAATATGGCATCCAATATGGTATAATTACTCCTTCTAACACTTCCCAGCGACTTTGCAGTCTTATTTACCTTGAGTAAGAAATGTTTGGAGGAATTTTTCCCATGTAGGGAATCGTTTCTCATTGACTGCCTGTACGTGCTGTGCTAAAAGGCCTGGCAGCTCCTGGGAGATCTTCACCAAAGCTGGCTCCTGCAGAAACAAATTAAATAGAACCACAAGCAATTTTACTACAGAAATGAAAACTGCTTGTGGGGTGATTAAAAACCAGGCCTCCAACAGGCAAATAAATAAATAAATAAATAAATAAAAAATGTGGTTACTGTTTACCCACAGTCAGGAAGCCTTTTTTAATTCTTCTGCTTACTACTTTTCCCTCGGACTGAAAACTGTCCTCTATCTCCTCCTCAGAAAAAACATTCCCACGAACACCCCTGCAGCAGAGCATCTATTTCATTATAATTTATATCAATAATTTGATCTGGCAACTGAAAATGCTAAGTGCTTGGTAACAGCTTCGGGATCAATAGTAGCACTCAATAACTTCTGGATTGTTTATGTTCTGAAACTCAACATATTGAAATAGTCACATATGCCAGAAATAGTTTTACTGATTCTATGTTGAAGCTCTTACATCAACCCAAATACCCTTTAGTTACATAAAAAAGAAGAATAATCAACCAGAAGCATCTCTAAAACAGGAAATATCCTTTTCCACTCTCTGATCTGTAACAAACTAATGAGTGTGTGTGTGTGTGTCTATCTTTGGTAGAACTTGATGAGTCATTCTGTAGGACACAAACTAGCTTTTTCCTAGGTCCAAAGTCTTTCCTGTATTATCACCAACCCCATTAGATACAGAAGCTAACTGCATTGCTTTAACTGTTCAAAAATCACCTAGAAGCACAAAGCACAGCAAGTGCAAGGACCCTGACTCTATTGCTTCAGGCTCCTTTTCTTGCTGCTTCCTAAGCATTCGCCTGCTTCCCCTGGATCTCTTTGCTGCTCTTTTCCATCTTCTTTCTTCAGCATCCCATGCTTCAGAAGATGACCAATCTTGGCAATGTCCTAAGCCACAATCATATTATCTTGAGCTCTGAAGGACCATGGTAAAACCTTAAAGCTAACATCTAAGAATAGGGTGAAAAAATCTCTATTGGTTTTTCCAGATGAGGGTGTTTGAAGAGCTGAGCTTTGTCATGAAGCACAGAATGTGATGTAACCAAAAATATGAATGCTAAATCAGCTTACTGTGATTCACCTCCCAGAATGAGGAGAAGGATGATGGGCCAATGACCAGGGCATCAACTTTGCCTAGAGCAGATCTAGATATATCCTGTTCCTGAATGCAATGTACCTGTGAGATGTGTGTCTGTGCCTCAGCCATGAAAAGGGACAATTGCTGTCACTACCCAACATGGAATTCAGAAAAAAAACACCTTTAAAAATACTGAGGTGCTTAGATAATGCTGCTGCTCTGGGCTAAGTGGGCTCCTAGTATATGGTAAGGAGAAAAGGATGCTGCCAACTTGAAACATCTCAGAAAGTGCTAAAAATTGGTTTTAGTCAGTGTATTAATATACTAAGCAGCACAACCTTAACCTGATGGCAAAACCCAAGGACCACATAAACCATGAGATCCCAGATTCAGGCTGTTTCTTTCAAATCTATAAAGAGTACTCTAGGTTTTGGATCTCTCAGCTGACTAAAACAACAGAGCAGGGAGCAAACAGCAGTTGGCCTTGTCTTGGTTTGTATTTGCCTTGAAATATTGCTCAACCAAGAAGTCGCAGATCAGGTGGTTCATTGCACAGTGAAAATAAATGCAGCTTTGGAGAGAGGATGTGAGCCATGATGGATGTCATGGAGCTGCCAGTGCATTCAGAGATACCTCTGTCATTGAATCTCATCCCTGAGATCTAGTGACTTAGGGTATTGTGCAATTTAAAGAGAAATACAAACCCAACCAAACCAAAGAAGAGGTATGCAATGGCTGCCTGAAAGCTTTTGATGAATTACTGAGGGAAAAAAACAATAATCCCTGCTGGATGTGTTAGAAGCATTTGAGAGTGCTGTCACCAAGCTTGTAGCAGTAAAAATTAAACCATGAGCACATCAACTGGGACACAATTTTCCACTGCAACAATCCTGAGGCAGCCACACCAGCTCTGTGGAGCAGTGTTGGGGACAGTCCTATCTTCTTGTAGACAGGGTTGGTTTTGAGGATCACACATGAAAGAAAGCTCCCTAAAGTGGGTACAACATCAAACAGAACTTCCAAACTTTGAAGTGTACTGAAGGACACACTCATCTGGCTCACAAATGGAGGCTGCAGGTAAGAGACAGAGTCTGCATTCACTTCATCTATACGCTAGCAACATCATATGCTACTACTGAGGTGATCCTGCCTCTCTGCTCCACTCTGGGGAGACCTCAGCTGCAGTGCTGGGGCCAGCTCTGGAGTGCTCAGCACAGCAGAGACACGGAGCTGGTGGAGCAGGGCCAGAGGAGGCCATAGAAATTATGTGAGGGCTGGAAGCTCTCTGCTGGGAGGACAGGCTGAGAGAGTTGGGCTTGTTCAGCCTGGAGAAGAGAAGGCTCAAAAAAGAACTTATTGCAGCCTTTCAGTACATAAAGGGGATCAATAAGAAAGATGGGGAGAGACTTTTTTTTAGCAGGACCTGTTGTGACAGGACAAGGGGTGATGGTTTTTAACTAAAAGAGGAAGATCTAGACTAGACAGAAGAAAGAAATATTTTACACAGTGGTAAGACACTGTCCCAGGTTGCCCAGGGAGGTGGTAGATGTCCCATCCCTGGAACCATTCCAGGTCAGGTTGGGCCTTGGGGCTTTGAATAACATGCTCTAGTTGCAGATGTCCCTGTGGACTGCAGGGTGGTTGGAGCAGATGATCTTTAATGGTCTCTTCCAGCCCAAACCATTCCAGGGTTCTATGATGCTCTCTGTTCATATGATGGACATTAGACAGGCAAGACTGTTGTGGTACTCCCTCGACAGACCCAGTGCTGCTTCCTTAAATGAGGTCAAATAGCACTTGCAGAGGACTTAAGCACAGGATGAACTCAGAACATCACAGTATCACAGTATAGATTAGGGCTTGGAAGGGACCTAGAAACATCAGCAGGATCACCTAGACCAGGTCACATAGGAATGTGTCCAGGCAGCTCTGCAATGTCTCCAGACAAGGAGACTCCACAGCCTCCTGGGCAGTCTGGGCCAGTGCTCTGGCACCTGCACTGCAAACAAGTTTCTCCTCAGGTTAATACTAAACCTCCTGTGGTTCAACTTGCTCCCATTCCCTCTTGTCCTACCATTGGATGCCATTGAGCAGAGCCTGGCTCTCTCCTCCTGACACTCACCCTTAACATATTTCTAACCATTCCTGAGGTCTCCTCTCAGTCTCCTCTTGTCCAGGCTGAAGAGACCCAGCTCTCTCAGCCTGTCCTCCTAGGGCACATGCTCCACTCCTTTCAGGATCTTGCTGGCCCTGTGCTGGACTCTCTCCAGCAGCTCCCTATCCTTCTGGAGCTGAGGGGCCCACAACTGGACACAGCATTCCAGGGGAGGCCTCCCCAGGGCACAGGAGAGGGGAGAAGAACCTCTCTGGCTCTGCTGGCCACGCTCCTCTTAATGCATCCTAGGATGCCATTGGCCTCTTGGCCACAAGGGCACATTGCTGCCTCATGGGCATCCTCCTAGCCACCAGCACTCCTAGAGCTTTTTCCCC
Source organism: Bucco capensis (assembly GCA_013396975.1). Lineage (NCBI taxonomy): Eukaryota > Metazoa > Chordata > Aves > Piciformes > Bucconidae > Bucco > Bucco capensis. The sequence goes on from VWZO01009703.1 coordinate 476,067, forward strand.
AGGGCTCTTCTCCAACAGATCAGTTCCCAGTCTGTACTGATCCATGGCGTTGTTCTTTCCCAGGTGCAGTACCTTACATTTACCCTTGTTAAGCTGCATTAAGAACATCTTTCTAGGGCAACATGGATGGACAATGCTTGGCCCAGGAGAACCCTGCAGTTGAAAGCAGCTTCAGTACTCCCTGACTGAAGGATGTGTGCACCAAAACCAGCCACCTTACAGGAAGGAGGCAGAAGCTTTTGAAGAAATAACCAATTTAAAGAAATCTGAAAAAGGTGAGCTCAGGCCCAATGGAATTGCTTTAAACAAATAATCTAGATAATCAAGGTGCTCACAGAAGGGAGTCAGGCAACTGCTTTTTAAGGATCAGCACCTGGAATTCTACTTGAAAGTCTTTTTGCAACTGTAAGCTCTAAAAAGGCAATAATCCTGATTATGGGGAGTTTTAGTAGGCAAATTCAAGCCCAGATCCAACATTCAGTCATGAAGGCAAACCTTTTAAAAGGATCAGTGCTCGGTAGGCTAATTTCATTTAAATTGGACAGTATCTCCAGCAGAGCTTACCAATGGTTTAGCTCTTGATGTGGCCCAAAACAATTCAGAATCATAGGCTCAATGGAATCAGGGAACATTTGTTCAACTCTTTCAGTTGATGTTTCTTAGTACCAGTAAAAAAAGAGCAGCCCAAATACTGTTTACATCATGTAGAAACCTTTAAATCTACCAAAATCTCGTTTGCTCCTTTTAAAAACAATAAGTAAGCACGGGAAAAAAAAAAAGCATTTTCCTCCCCTAACTCTAATTTCTCACCCTTCTGTAAGCTGAAATTTGAAAAGCTTTCTTAGAATGGCAGTTACCACAAAAAATTAGGACCAAATGTAGCATACGTTGAAGGCACTCGTAGGAAATCTACTCCAGACAGCAGAATCAGCTAAGAAAATCCTGTTGAGAAGATAAGTGAATAAATAGAAAAAAAGAAATAGAAATAGGAAGAAAGATCTGGGAACAGAAAGAGGTTGCAAAGCTGAATGCCTGAGAAAGACCTAGGGCTTTTTAGCTAGAAGTCGGCTTGAAAGGAAATTATTTAGACTTTACAAGCAAATAGAGTGAAGAAAGTGACTCCAAATAAGTAAAGCTGACTGGGCCAGAGAAGAATACAACCAGCAGACAGATCCTCAGCAATACAAACTGTCCCATCTCTGCTGAAGTCAATGAAGCTATGGCAATTTATGCCACTTCAGCAGCACTATGACAATTCACACCATTTATACTGTGTATCCTTTATACTGAGATCAGTGGAGCTGTGATAACTTATTCCAGCTGCCTTGACACGAACTGCTCCAGCCTAGCTTATTCTTGTGCTCTCAGCAACACTACCAAACATGGTTATATTGGAAGAGGCCAGTCCTGCTGTCTGGCTCTCCAAATAACTCTCCTTAGCTCCTATTTTGCAAATTAAACTGACTTGATATATTTTTTTCCCCTAATTCAACCAGGTGCCTGCTGGCCAGACCCACAATCTACTGCACTGAACAAAAGGTTCCTAAACATGGCAATGTTCTGGGAAGGGCATTTGGTGCATCACTATCTGCTTAAAGTTTGCAACCTGATTTAAAGCCCAGGCAATTCAACCTTAACTGCAAAATTTTACCATTAAAAAGTGCCAATTTGGCCTTCCACGAGCTGGAAAAGTATGTTCTGATAGAAGGCAGCATCATGCAAAGCAGCCCATCGTTACCAAGGAACACAAATGTTTTTCCTATGTAAAATTGCTTTGTAAAATATTTGCTCCATCTGCTGAAAGTAGCAAAGACAATTTTCCCTGATAGCTAATGGCCCATTTCAGCTGGATGGCAAACGATTCGCCGTGCCTGAGACTTGCATTAAGTAGAATGGTGAAAAACAGGGCGCAGAATTCTCCACTTATGGAGTATTATCTCCTCACTGCTTCCTGAGAGCCTCTCCCTCATTACCAGAGCCCTTGCTTTGGATCAGCACGCAGGACGAGGCTTGCTTTGACTCAAGAGGCTTTTTGTCAAACGGAGGCACATATGCTATGCTTCAATACAAAAGCACAAAACAGCCACTTCCCTTCACTACAAGAACAAGAAGGTTAGTTCTCTTTCAACTTTCCAGCACTTAAACTGCTGTTCCTTTTTTTCACACCACATGGGGCCACGGTTTTCTCTTCTGGCTCATGCTGTCACTCGCCACGCTGAGGATTTCAATATATAAAGATCAAGCACTTCTTTTAATTCTACATTCAACTACATACACAAACACACACAAAAAAGAAAAAAGAATAAAGAAAAAAACCCACTGGCCCAGCCCAAAACCCCTCCCCAATTACTTGTTTCATTGTATACTTTTGCTATTTCTATTGAAAAAAAGCACATGTTTACATTGTGCCCCGAACTACTTCAACATCTGCTAACAGACCAATAAAAAATAAATAAACCAGGATTGTTTAGCAAGAGAGATCCTTTCAGTTTCCTCTGAACACTCCTAAACTGGCAGCAGCAATGGGCTGCAAGACTCCTTTTTGTCCGTGTCATCTCAGCAAACAATATATGCAGGGAAATGAAATATAAAATCCCTGCAGTCGGTGTTACAAACATCAGAGGAAAAAGAGGATCTCAAAAGCTCGACAAGCTCAGCAGCTAATTCTGCATATTTATGCACAGTGTGTTAATTTGAGATTAGGACAATTTTATTAAATAGTTTTCTTTTTTTTAATTAAAAACAATTATGCCTAAAAGCTTGTCTTTTGTGAGGTTGCAGCCTTTGCTTTTCAAGGTTCCTCGCATCTACCTTCACAGCAAAGAAACCAAATTGTCATAATCTGGTCGTTGTAATTATCAAAACCAACAGAATTGTCAGAATCTTCCAAATCCCTCTTTGCAAAAAATTTCATATTTACTTTAAATGCAGAATTTGTAAGTTCAGGACATTGGGATGTACAAAGTAAGTAATATTTGAATGCAGCTTTTGTGTATTTTAATGACATCTCTACCACTCAGATGCTCTCAGATTAATATCATCTCCCTAATTCATTTCTTTTTCTCTATGTCAGTCTCTATAAATTTTGGTCACTTTTGGTTCCCTGCCCTGCTTTTTGGCTTGTACCTCTAAAGAAAGGGTTCTGAATAACTCCAAAAAAGTGATTTCAAAACCAAAAAAAAAGACATCAGGGAAGCTAATCCACAGTCACTTCCCGGGAATTTGAGCTGAATTGCTGAGCTGGAACGCCAAAGGAATTGTCAGACAAAACCTGCCTTGTGTTTCACAACGACCACGCAGTTAAACTTCTTTTCTTCCTACAGTTGCCTGTGTGCTGCTTTGTGGATTTTAGCAAAATAAACATTTTTAACATAATCCAAGCAGGCATTTTATTGGCTGCGATACCATTAGCAGATTTTGGATTTCTTTAGTGCTCTTGCTTTATCCTCTCCTTCCAACACTGTTATTGCTACAAACTGGCACTTAAATTCAATTGATTCAAAATATTCTGGATCCATATGGCCTAAAACCCTGGAGCTGAAGTTCTGATATTGCCTCACTGCTGTTTTCTAGCATTTGCCTCTACTCCAGTCCCCAGATGGTGGAAGTAACATTTAAACCTCCTTTCCTCTGCCTTGTACAATAGACCTTGGCACCATTTCAACTGTTTACTCCGGTAATTAACAGCACTGATACCACAACAATTACAACTCCTACAATCTTAACACAATAATGCTATGAATTAGTGAGAGCTAATGGCTGGAAGGTATAGTGGTTCCAGACTGTGAGATCTGTGCATTTTCAGAATAAAATCAAAGGTACAAACAGCACGCTGGCGGTAGACAATGATTACCTAGTAATTAGTTTACACAAAGCTTCCTATTTAATGGCAAAACGCTGTAATTAACGCGTGACAGAAAATCAAAGGGTACTTTGTAAGCATATGAAAAATTAACACTGCAGGCCTATAGCTTTATGTACTGATTAGAAGCATATTAAATCAATAGGACATACAAACCCCCAGCTTGCATATCTGATTATTGCCAAGCCTTAGGAATGGAGATCATGGCTTTAATTTAACCACGGGATGCAATTAGCACGCTTTCTTTTACTTAAGATTGGAGAATCACCTGAAGCATCCCCAGGGCAAATAACACAGATATATTAATAAAGGGAATAAGAGCACTGTGGTTGCAGATGCAGTGAATATTTGAAGTATTTAGGCTATCTTGCTGACAGAGCACTGCCCATACTAGGATACAACCTCCAGCTGAATTGCTTTATAGGGAATCAATTTCTTCCATAGCTCTTTGCCTTCTTTCTCTTTTCCTATTAAGCATCATATCAGTTAGAAGCAATTTTAAATGCTTGTCAAAATGCTGGAAATGCCATTTTCTGGGCATCTGTCAGAGTTTCTGGCCCTCTTCAGGCTGAAAAAATATCACACTGCAATTGCATGTGTGCCGTAACAGCAGCAGTGACTGCTTGCTCCGGAAGCCCCTTGGTAGATTTGAGGTGTTCTACTCAGAGCAACTCAATTGCTTGAAATTTATTCTGGTAGTAAATTTATTCTACTTTCAGTAATATTTGTAGCACTGCCCTAAAAAAGACTGGTGGCTTTACCAAGATGATCAGAGTGGGAATAAGTAGTATAAAGGGAAAAAGCAGCGTTAGGAGCCCTACTGCATTCAAAGATGGTCAGAAAGGATAGTTTGCTCACAAGGTCATGGTCTTAAAATTCTGTCTTTGACAGTATTACAGTTGGGTTTGATTTGACCCATTTATAAGCATATAAACCATGACTAGGGCAGGGATTGTCCTCCTGGACTGGACACTGGTGAGGTCACACCTCAAATCCTGGGTTCAGTTTTGGGCTCCTCACTCCAAGAAGAACATTGAGGTGCCGGAGTGTGTCCAGAGAAGGGGAAGGAAGGTGCTGAAGGGTCTAGAGCACAAATGTTGTGAGGAGCAGCTGAGGGAACTGGGACTGGTTAGCCTGGAGAAAAGGAGGCAGGGGAGACCTCACTCTATGCAGCTCCCTGAAAGGAGGTTGGAGCCAGGTAGCAGTTGGCCTCTTCTCTCAAGTAACAAGACAAGAGGAAACAGCCTCAAGTTGTACCAGGGGAGGTTTAGGTTAGAGATTAGGAATAAATTCTTCCCTTACAGGGTTGTCAAGCTCTGGTCCAGTAGTAGAGTCACCATCACTGGAGGGATTGAAAAGACATGTAGGTGTGGTACTGAGGGACACGGTTTAGTGATGATTTAACAGTGTTAGGTTAACAGTTGGACTTGACCATAGAGGCTTTGCTTTTCCAACCTTAATGATTCTATGATATGCTCTTTACTTTGAATTCCTTACTTTTTAATTTGACCAACAGGTTTTGACTCAGCCATGCTGGTTTCTTCCCTTTCTTACCAGATTTCTTACACCTGGGGATCGAGAGCTCTTGTGCTCTATGGAAAGTGTCCTTAAAGATCTGGCTGCTCTATTCTGCTTTCTTGTCCTTGAGGACTGTTTCCCAGGGTATCCTGCTGAGTAACTCTTTAAAGAGCTGGAATTTTGCTTTTCTGAAGTTCAAGGTCCTGACTTTGCTTCTTGGCTGATTAGTGTCCCTCAGGACTGTGAA
>VWZO01009703.1:481772-593455 GCA_013396975.1 Bucco capensis
CAGAGTCCTGACTTTGCTTCTTGGCTGATTAGTGACCCTCAGGACTGTGAATTCCACCAGTGCATGATCACTGCAGCCCAGGGAGCCTCCAGTCTTGAGATCCCTGATGAGTTTGTCTGCATTGGTGACCAATAGATCAAGTATTGCACCCCCCCCGGGTAGGGGTGTCTATTTCTTGTGTTAGGAAGGTTTCATCCAGACTCTCCAGGAGCCTTCTGGATTGCCTACTGCTTGCTGTGTTGTTTTTCCAGCAAATGTCAGGGTGGTTGAAGTCCTCCAGCAGGACAAGAACCTGTGAGCCTGATGCCTCCTGTAGCTGGAATAGGAATGCTTCATCAACAGACTCCTCCTGATTGGGAGGCCTGGAGAAGACTCCAAGCACAAGGTTTCCCTTGTTACCTTGATCTCTAATTCCTACCCATAACCTTTCAACTTGCTCTTGGCTTTTTTTTAGGGACAACTCTTCACATTCAATCCTTTCTTTAACATAGAGGGCAACTCCTCCACCCCTCCTTCCCCTCCTGTCCCTTCTGAACAGCTTGTAACCACTTAGTCACACTTCAGTCATAGGATTCATCCCAACCAGTTCAAAATCTCACCACTATTCCTGATTTTCAGATAATGACAGAGCTTATCTATAATTTATTACAGGATATTTGAAAGTTGACCAACTCAGCTCTTCTCTTCATCTCCACACTTAGCCCTTTTTCTTTGTCTTCAGTCTAATCTTTATTCTCTTTAGGATTGCTTCTAGGTAAACTCATATTATGCTGCTGGTTCTGGTGGTTAATTAAGAGCTGCAGCATAATAAAAGATAACTCTAAAATTAATTTGACTTGTAATTTAATCTAGTGAATTAAATACTATTTAGAGTTCTATATTTATACAAGAGGATGGGATCTCTGCACAGTCTTGCATTGTTTTTATGTAAAAGGAAGACTGTTAAAAGAAAAGGCAACACTAACAGGTAGATGATGTTATCTTTCCTCTAAAAGGGAAGAGAGCTCTAAGTGTTCTGAGAGTTTGAGATGGCAGCTGGAGACCCAGATTTGGAGTCAGAGACCAGGAGGCACCACAGACTTTGATAGCCTGATCTTCATGAATTCCTACAGTTTCCCAGATACCTCTGGATATTCCAAACAAGCTTTTACCTGCTCTAGTAGTAACAGAACCACTTTCCCTGCTATGCATGGCCTACTCAAAGCTTGAATTGGTACAGAAAATAGGTTGGAAATTGATGATGGAATGGTGGTAAGAGCATTTGACACAGCACACATGCCTTACATGCACATGTTAACCAGTTCAAAACCCGTGAAGTTATTTGCTCCCTACAAGAGCCCCTCACATTCCAAGGCACAACTGAACTGCTAAGGTGTTTCAGAACTTATTGATCTTTTTGCACATAACTGAGGCCAGATCCTGACATTTCTTTTTCACACTGGCCACAGATGGCCTCACAACTATCAGATATGCACTTGGGGAGGCAGCAGTTCTCTTGATACTCCTTTATCATGAGAATCTGGGCCTCAGGATGAAATGTTTTATGAGCTGGCAAACTTCAGCAGTGCACAGTAGGATGAAGGCCTTACAGAAATGCTCAGCATAGTTCATGCATGCTACCCTTTATGCAGTAGCAAAGTAATTGTTGATATAACTCAGATGCTGCATTAATTTAACAAGGTGAAATACATCGATAATCCCCTTCTGCATTTTTGTTTGCCTGATGTTATGTTTGAAATGAGGAATCTAAAGTCATTTTCAGATGGAATACATGTGAGTTCAAACTCCCAAACTGCATTATTTTTAATCTGTTGCCTACTACATACCAATGAGGAAAATCTTGGGTATCATGGCTTAAACTGCTATGCAAATGATGCTATTTGTAAGTATTAACATAATTTACTGCTTACAGTCATATTCTCATTTCTAATAATTCTCCCAGAATGGAGACTCTTTTCAGAGTACTCTTAGCCTGCAGGATAGTCTTTCATCAAGAAGCTGAATTTTTTAATAACCTGCCAGCATACTTTTTGTATGTGGCAGCCTCTGCCAATGACACAATGTCTTCATTATCAAAAGAAACAGGTCTACATACTGTAATAGGACATTAAAGCATGCCTGTGCTCATAAACTAATGCTTTGATGTTTAAATGTGTACCACTACAATGATATTCCTTAACAAAAGGATTTTCATCCTCTGCTCTCAATTGGCAATACCCAGTGGAGGCTGCAATTCCTTACCTATAGAAAAGGTCTCCTGTTCTACAAGCAAGGGCCAACTCCAAAGGCAAGAGTCAAACAAGGCCTTCCAAAACAGCAGCAAGATTCACACTTGGCCAATTCCCACTAGAAACTTGGTCTGGATTTATGGAAGCTTTCCTGCTGACTCCAGGAAATGATATCAAATACATTATTCCCTATACATTTTCCAACTTCCAATAAATGAGTTGATTGCTGGTTGCACCAAAGCTCAATGCAAAAGCATTGTAGGACAAGCAAAGAGAGTCACTTATCCCTGTCCATTACTTAGAGCCACTTAGCCACCAAAGAAATAAAAAGGCCCCAAAACAGGCACACTAGCACTGGGGAAGAGCACTTATATAGGGTAGGGGCCTGTGAGAAAGATGGGGACAGACTTTTTAGCAGGACCTGTTGGAACAGGGCAAGGGGTGATGGTTTGAAATTGAAAGAGAAAGATTAAGACTAGGTAGAAGGAAGAAATGTTTTACACTGAGGGTGGTAAGACCCTGGCCCAAGTTGCCCAGAGAGGTGGGAGATGTCCCATCTCTGGAACCATTCCAGGTGAGGTTGTCTGGGGCTTTGAGCAACCTGCTCTAGTTGCAGATATCCCTGTTGACTGCAGGGGGGTTGGACTAGATGACCCTGAAAGGTCCTTTCTGACTCAAAGCAGTCTGTGATTCTATGATTTAGACCAGAAAATACCTATATCTGGTGACCCATGTCTGGTGTGTTCTCCTAACTGTCTCAGAGAGCTCAGTGGCCTGGTGATGCTCCCCTCCCTGGGGTAGCTCTCTAAGTCCTCCTCCATGCTGCTCCACTTGCACAGAGTGTGGGATTTTAGCAGATCAGAGAATGTAGCTCATCAGGTTTCTAGGATAAGCTCTCTTTTATAATGTGGAATTATTTTGTAGTTGTCAAACACAACAGAATAGTAATCAGCACAATTTGAAATTTTAATCTACAATATAATTCAATCAAACCAAAATTTCAAAACAGTTCTGACTGAACTAAAAAATCAAGAGAGCTATAATGAGTAGTTTATGTAAATGAAACAATTCTTTCTGGATACATTCCTTCTGGCTTTAAAACCATTACATTAGGAATGACTTTGGCACAATATACAGAAATATCAAATGCTTATTGAAATTAACACATTTAAATACCAATGAATATTTAAACTACAAATAGTTCTCAGAATGTCAGAACTAATGAAGTTGAGTTTCACATGGATTTGCCTGCAGTTGAAATGTATCATCTTACAACCTCTCTCAATCATGTGGGCTCTGAAGAATCTGCTAGTGCATGAGTTCATGCTGTACTGTTTCCCTCAGTGAGGTATTCGTAGTATCTCTCTCCTTACCTAAGCACCCACTGTAATGAAACATGCAGGAGTCTAATGATCCGAGACCTCAAGTGTTCTCTCTTACACCACTGAAAATACCTAACAGGTTTACAAGTGATTACTGAGCAAAAACCTCCAGAAAAAAATAATCATCCTTAGAAAATCAGATTTAAAAGAAATCAAGTGTGTATGTGGTTTCAAATCGATTAGTAATGGTCAACTGTATTAGCCCAACACTTTGTTCCAAGAACCCCAAGTTTTTCTGTAGATATAACACTTCCATTTATACATGTCCTCACTTTGATAACAAACACTGTGCACAATTGGCACATTCTTACATGTGAATGAAGTGTAATGACACAGTGTATTCCACAGCTGGATCACAGAATCCTAGCATGGTGCGGGCTGGAAGGGACCTCTGAGGATCCTCCAGTCCAACCCCCCTGCTCCAGCAGGCTCACCCACAGCAGCTTGCCCAGGATCACCTCCAGCTGCCTTTGGAATCTCTCCACACAAGGAGACTCCACAAGCTCTCTGGGCACCCTGGGCCAGGGCTCTGCACCCTCACACCAAACAAGTTTCTCCTTCTGTTCAGATGGAACCTCCTGGCTTCCAGTTTGTGCCCATTGCCCCTTGGCACCACTGAGCAGAGTGTGGCCCCAGCCTCTTGCCCCCTGCATCCTTTAGATATTGATAAGCACTGAGAAGATGAATAGGTGCCAGGCATTGATTTATATTTTGGACTATTTAACTGTTTTATTGGAATTACTGCCACCTATTGCTTTGTACAAGCTAGTCTGGACTCTAACATCAACACTTAATGTCTTAAAATGAAAGCTCAGAAGACAGACTTACTGAAAAGCAAGAATCTCAGAGAACTATTAAAAAGCCATGACAACAAACACACACATTGACACTCTTTTTTTTCCTTTTACTTACATGGGCCCACTTCTCCCTCCAGATCTCAGGGCTGTATCTCTGCTGCTCCTCTTGAACCCAGCTGTAGCATTTCAAATGGGAAATAACATCACAATAGGCAGTGCCATTTCCTCCTGATTCCTCATTCCCTTTGAACAACCAACGCTGCACTTCCAGGTTGTTGAGGACGAGCTGGCTGAGGACACGAATCATCTGTGGAGCAACCACAACAAGATGTTTTGTGCTAAGCCCATACTAAATTCTTCCTTGATTTAGACTCCCCGTTTGCAAATGTTAGGACTTAAAATTTATTTTCTAACTATTATTATTTCTGTTTCTTTCTTGGATCTGTCCAACCCTGGAGATTTTTTGAGTAAGAATCTATGGTTTTCATCTCACACTTAAGTCCACTTGGGCAGAGTAGCAAAGAGCACCTGAGTGCCTTTGGTGGTCAATGGAGCTGTATTCTGTGGAGAGGAATTTGCCAGTTCAGGCTTTGTCTGATCTTAAGTTCTGGATAATGAAAGAAATGTTTGTGACATGGGATGGACTATTACACTCTTTGCAAAATCTGAGAAACAATTGTGGCAGATTCTAACAGCAGCCAAACAGCTGTGAAATTCTCCTACTGGAGAGTACATTACATGGTTATAAATGTATGAAGGAGTTACCAGGCAGGCTTTATAAAAATGCTAATTATTTATTTGTGTATGTACACAGATTTAAATGGCTTTAAAATGCCTTTTGCCCAGCTGGTGGAGGATGCAATTAGCTTCTTAGAAACTGCAAATGCTTTTGAACCTGGTAGAAGTATTATCAGATATTGGTGCTAGAGCCTTCTACATTTATACATAGTAATTTGGGGGCCTTCTGTTTATTTTTTTTGTTCACATTGATCTAAAATACAATTACATGTGTGTTCCAGATACTCTTATTTGTGGCTTTTCAGAATCACATAAATGTCTTTTTCTTGATGACTCCTCTACAGTAATGCAAAGGATCAATAATATTGTAAGGACTGTACCAATCATAAAGAATTATGTGCTATCTTTAAGTGAAAATTGAATTCTGCTTTAACATAGTGTCACCTCCCTTTGATTATTTAACCGAAAAGGTCAATATTTCATACAAGCAAACAACAGAAGCAAAGCTTCCATAACATTGTAGCACAAACCCACACTATTAGTTCCATATAAATTATTTAACAATAAACTAAACAGTTGTTTTTTAGATCATTGATCATATAGTTATTTCAGCTACTATAGAAGTTGCAGTGTATTTGCACAGCTTAAATTGTTTCCAGTGCTAAAGGTGATTAATAAAAAGCAAAACACTATGAAAAGCCTCTTGAAGAAGTAGGAATACCTACAAACTATGGCACTGATTATTTTCCTGTATGAGATGTAGCACCACCATAAAAAAAAGGATCTTAAAAATCAGTATGGATCATAGCATTGCAAATTACAAAATCAGCTTATAGAATGAAATACTGAAGCACTGAATGCAAAATAAACATGTAAACCAAGCACAGTATAGAGATTCTTGTGCCTTGTAGTTTCAGTTTAGTAATATTTTGTTCTTTTCTTACTGGTCATGCTAACAAGAGAGGTGAATTCACAAGTTATAAGCCAAGGTAAAACTCCATGGGGCAAGAACACCAACTGTTTGAAACTACTACACCAAACAGAACCCCAGCATGGTGGGGGCTGGAAAGGACCTCTGGGGATCATTCAGTCCAACCCCCCTGCTCCAGCAGGCTCACCCACAGCAGCTTGTCCACCATCACCTGCAGGTGCCTTTGGAATCTCTCCACACAAGGAGACTCCACAACCTCTCTGGGCAGCCTGGGCCAGGACTCTGGCAACCTCACAGCAAAGAAGTTTCTCCTCCTGTTCCAAACATCCTCATATATTCTCAAGAAAGACCATGAAGAATACCAGAACAATTCTGTTACTTCCTTACCCAGATACAAATTTCACTGAATTGGTCAGACAAAGCCAAAAAGAACACAACCTCATACATTCTTTAATCAAAGTCAGTTAGGCTTTAATCAATAGAGTCATTGCAATTGTACAAAGTTTGCATCCTGTCAAGTGAAAACAGATTACTTGCACATTGACACATCCCAGCCCTGCTCTTGCTTACCTGTTCACTGGTGTAGATGTCAGATTCTCCAGGAGGGATTGGCACACAAGCACTGGCAAAAATTTGTTTGCTTCCAGATTTGGTACTATAGAGATGAGCCACTTCTGGCACTGTGCCTAATATAGGCACATTTAGCATGTCAGCCACTGCTAAATCATCTTTGTGGGGAACCCCTCCAATAATGTAGGCATCTCTGTTCTGGATAAGACTTCTTATTCTTTTGATTGTCTTGGGACTGTACTTGAGCTGAGTGGCCAGGCACATGTGATGCTTCTGCATAAAGACAACATTATTCTTGTTAAAAGGTGCTCTTTTTTTTTTTTTCTCTCCTCTAGTCCATGAACCTAATTTATAATGTTGCAGACAATAAATACATTATTAATAGCAGGCTGGGTTATGACCTATCCTGTAGCTTAGCAGTTTAAATTGATAAAAGCTGTTGGGGTGAGGCTCCATAATCGTGCACATCTTTAGTGTGCTGGAAATGGGCTCGCTGGGACTAGAACTAATTACTCCACATCTGTATTTATTTGATCCACGCGGAATTATCCTTCTGTCAGTCGGCAGAGAGGCTGCTGGCCTTTGGATAATAGTGATTCATCTCAGCAACACTTCTGGCATGGTTTAACTCTAAAGCTCCTAACAAAAATCAATACAAAAAATGAAGAAAAAAAAAAACACCAACCCCTCTAGCAGGGAAATGTATTTCACCACCATACAGTTCAGCAGAATTTTAAGTGATGGCCTGAGAATAAAACACTTTGATTTACAAAAGCTTGCACTGATCACATTAAATTACTGGGGATATACATTTCCATTACACAATAGTTCTGACAGCTACTGAAAATGCAACTGCAGAGGACTCAGGGAGAAGGGAAGCTTGTTGTGGTGGTGGAAAGCATAAAGGTTTCAACTTTTTGGAAGGAACAAGCTGTTTGTGACATGCTAAAACCTCTCAAATGAAACTAAGTATTTAGTCAAGGCAGGTGAAACCTCAAAAATATTTCCTACAACATATTCTACTCATGGCCTGCAGATAACCCAAGGGATAGATAGAGGTTGAGACAGGTAGGAATGGATATTATGCAGAAAAAAGTACAAGAGACATCCACTGCCATGAACAGATCATCATCATAAGAAGAAAATCTTCACATTGAGATTTCACCTAATTTAGGACCTAGTCAGGAAGCTACTCATTTCAGGATAGCATGAACACTGGATTTCCTAGAGATTTCCAGGATTGGCAGACCTACAATATTTTCCCTCAAAGTCCTGGATGCTCCTTCACAGGGACTGAAGCATAAATCCCAATTTCAATACTTGGAGGTAATGGTGGATGAGGCAGCCTCTGGAAATAGACAAAAAGAATCCTCTTCTGTCAACTCCTCAGAGCTTTCTCATACCAAACCCACAGCTCCAAGAAGTGCCCAAGTATCTCTGTAAGGAGCCAGGCCTCCTGCAAGGACAGTGAGGATACAAGTCAGAGAAATGAGATAGTCCTCAAAGTTCTAGTAGGAAAATGGGAGTCACAGAGGTAAAAGGACTAAAATAACAACAAAAAAGTTTCCTGGAGTCTTTCTACTTCCATCACTTCTAAAACAGAGACTTTTATATGTTCTGATTCATTTGTTTCCTTTCTCTTGAGCACTGGGATGAAAGCAGGGAGAGGGCCTGTGCCATTGGTCTCCTGACAGAGTTCTGCCATGTAAAGAAGAGGATCAATTTCCAGCCCCGGTCACTTGCTCCCTGGGGCCATGAGTGGTGATGTAGGGATGAGCTTTGCTTTGTGTTTCTCAATAATGGATTTTACAGTTAATTAAGGAGTGCAGGAAACAGGCTGTGAAATCTAGTTCATTCCTGCTTGGAGAGTGGTAGAGCTGCCATGATAATATAGTAGTGGGAATGAAAGCAGGGAAACACACAGGAGAACTGAGGAATCCTCCAGATTCCAGCACAAAGTGGTGTATATGAAGGTCAACCAAAAGGCTAGTTCTTAGTTCTCAAATTTGATTTGGTTTTTTTTGTCTTTAAACTTCTCAAGATCAGAGCAACTGACCTCAGCATCAGCCTCACCTTGGTAAGCAAAGCTACCACTGTGCTGTTCTGCTATGCTGCTGGTGGAGAATCAGGGCAGTGTAAGCCTTGGTTGGAAGTGTTTCACATTGTACCTGGATGCACCGAGTCCCAGGAGGTAATTCTGGGAGCAAATGCCTAAAACAATGGTATATGGACACCCTTTTCTCTCTGCCCCACCTCTGCAGATGTCAAGGAGCATGGGGCTACCTGCCTCTGTGTGTCTTTTGCACTGACTTTCCTTCCATTCAGTTCCATTCAAAACAGTTAGCAAACTGGGAAGTGTGCCCTCAGAGCCAAGAAAGCCAATGGTCTCCTTGGGTGCATGAAGAGTGTGACCAGCAGGTCCAGGGAAGTTCTCCTCCACCTCCTCCTTTGCCCTAGCCAGGCCACTGCTGGAGTCCTGGGTCCAGGTCTGGGCTCCTCAGTTCAAAAGAGACAAGAAACTACTGGACAGAGTCCAGCAGAGGCTAGGAAGATGCTGAGGGGACTTGGAGCATCTCTGAGAGGAAGAAAGGCTGAGAGCCCTGGAGCTGCTTAGCCTGCTCAATGCTGATCAATAGCTAAGGGGTGGGGGCAAGTGATATGATTGAGATTTTAGATGTTGGTGTTTTAGATGGTATTTTCAGCATGCTTTATGCAGAAGGCTTCTTAAAGCTTCCAATATCTTGCAGTTAGTACTAGAAAAAACTCAGTATCCAGAGGAAAAGAACCAGCTACAATTGCCCAAGTGCAATTCAAAAAGGTATTAATCAAGGTTTTGTCATTCCAATTACTTTACTTTACTAGGTGAAGGCCCACCAACACACTTATGATATACAAAAAGCTTCTTTACCTTCTGAAGCCATCAGTTTCAATCAGTATGTGGTATAACAAATACTTATTTAACAGAGTAACTAAAAAGGGTGGTTAATATATATTGGAAACAGTGACAGGGCTTCAAGAATAGACCCCAGAGATATTAATGTACCACACATCTTCAAGGAACTCACATTTCAGGCAAGACACTGTGGACTTCATATTCTCCACTGTAAAGAGGTTTCACTATGTAATGTACATTAAGATCTTTTTAGATCATGTTTTAGCACATGGATTTAAAACTGATTTCACAGCTTTGCAATTATTATTTCTGTATTACCTCACCTAAGCAGTCTGAATTTCTCTTCTTTAAGAAGTTCTGCATTGGATTTAATTGCAAGAAATACTACAAGCACATGGATGATTGAATGCTGAGCTACCCAGAGATAAAGTTTGAGTAATAAGAATGGTTTACGGCTATGATTTGCTGAGAGAGGTAAATCTATCAAGTTCCCCATCCCCAGCAAATAGTGAAGAGGGACAGTGGTCTACAAATAGCCAATATAGGACCATCTCTACTAAGTCTATAAAGCTAAACCAGGATATTTATTTCCAATGCTCTAACTAGTAGCCTAATCAGTAAAGCCCTTAAACTTGCAATAATATTTCACTGATGTGTACCAGAGCGTTACAAGTTATAAAATTTCCAATTTAATTTTACTGCATCCCTCAAGCTGTAGTAATTAGAAGACAAACTCACAGGGAAGCTGTTTATAGCTTCAGGGGTAAGAATTTTGAACCTGTCCTGCAGGTCACTCATGTCCTCAGGGTTTCCAGATCTAACAGCTGCCTGCAGACCCAGGAGTTTATTGTAATACTGCAGTAACTCCTCACTCAGATGAAGGGGGCAGATGTAGATGACATCCACGTTGGCATCTAAAACAAAAGGGGCACAATGTTCATTACTGGCAGAAAGGTAGACTCTGTTCGGCACAGCAATCTGATCATTCCCTGGAAATCAAAATGAGATCTGTAATTCCCAAATCTGAGTGCTTTAACTGCTTTTTGCTGTGCTTCAGCATTTTTCTGAAGACTGGTCAGCAACCTAAAGAAATAGCTAGTTTTCAGAATTCAATCTGTAGAACATATTGGGGGCAGAATTTTGGAAGGGTTGCAGAGGGATTCACATGAACATCAGGGGGAACTGTGCACTGCTTAAAAAAAATATCCCATTAACTTCAGTCAATTATAAAACTGAGCTATTAAGTTTAAAAAGCTGAGGAAATGGCAATTTTTATGTGCTGCCTGGATTTTGCAGGGCCTGTTCCTGTTCTTGTCCTGTCCACAGAAAAACTCATGATGGGATCCCATCAATAACCATTGCTGAGCATGGGAGTGAGCAGCTGAGCTAGCTAAATATCACTGTGTGAAAATCTGGCTTTATGCATGTAAAACAACTTGGGCTGACAGACAGTGTACACACAAACACTTAGAAGTGAGAAAGTCTTTAATATATGCTGCTTAGGGAAATTTTAACTCCTCTGCCTTTCTCAAATATTAATGTGAATAGATTGAGCTAATGAGCCTTGCACCATCAATGGAAGACATTGCCAAAAAGCACTCCTAGATTTTGATCCAGCTCCTGCTGAAATCAGGAGGAAGTCTTCCATTGTCTTTTACTAGGCACAAGAATGGGAGCCTAGGAAGTGTCAGGGACAACTGCTATTACATGTGAATGAATCCTAAGCCAAGCACTGGACTAACATTTTAAAGGACTAAGATATCCCCTTCCCTCACTTTGTTTTGCCCTACTGCTGCAGGCAAAGAACCCACATTCAAAGTATAAACCCAGCATCTCAACTGAAGCATTCAAGTAGTTCAGCAGCCAGTCCTGTAGCTGATCCCCTGGTAGAGCCTTTAAATAATACAGTTCATTATCATATCACTTTCAAAATAATTAAAAGAACAGTTCCCTAGAACTGGTAATCAATACTCCAGTGCTTTTAGGCATTTACTCACACTTGCAAAATGAGCCTGAAAATTTACCAGCTCAGGTACAAAAAGACTACTTGCCACTGTCAGCTGTAATACTGAATGGACTGCAGAGTCAAAAATTGGTAAGTTCAAGTGAGTTTGTTGAATAAATTGCTGCAACACATTTTACTACTCTTAGCACTGCCTTATAAAGAGATATACAAGTCTCCTTTGGACACAGCAGGGCTCCAGAGACAGATAAACTCACAGGAGGTCACAACAAGCAAGCAAATCCTCTGGTATTCTAAAGAAATAAACCCAATATGGTAAATCTCCATGTTCTTCTGCCAGACAAAGGTAAAGCATCTAATCTAGTTAATCATTTAGTTCAATTATTAACTAGTTTGTACCTTACTCCTGCTCTATTTTACATTTTATAATAGATTTTTAACATTTACGGATTTTGAAGTGAGGAAAAATGCTTGTTTAATGTGTTGACTTTGTCCCTTTAAGTTTCTAACTACCATTTTAGACACCAAAAAAAAAATATCTGTTAACAAATGAAAAAACCTGCACTGTGGAAAAACAAT
The DNA here is from genome assembly GCA_013396975.1 of Bucco capensis. Classification (NCBI taxonomy): domain Eukaryota; kingdom Metazoa; phylum Chordata; class Aves; order Piciformes; family Bucconidae; genus Bucco; species Bucco capensis. The sequence goes on from VWZO01009703.1 coordinate 493,854, forward strand.
ATTAGTTCCTAGATAATATATAAAGGCAATTACATTATTATTTTAGGCAACTGTAAATTCCTGGAGCTAATATATTTTTTGTTACAAACTTACTAAATGGCATTTATAAAATAATCATGCTACTGAAATATACATGAATCATGTAAAATATGTCATTGCAGGGAACCAATGAAGCTGGCCACTGACAAATCATATTTTTCACTGCTTTGCTTAAAAGAGGACTGTCATTCCAGGAAAAAACTTTTAAACCTATGTCTTTTGCCTCATTTGCTAATTCTAAAAAAGCTGGTTTAAATAAGGGCTTGCTCTTTTCTAGCACATCTCCCTCTTTGAGCCTGAGTGAACAGCAGCAGAATTAGCTACCTAATTTTGTAGAACACTAAACACTTCTGATTGTTTATGGTGCTCAGCATGCCACAGGATGAGGCTGCTTTACCTTACCATAGAGGCAGAAAAAAACCAGCATGCATTTATGATGAATAACGTGGGCAGGAGCAAATGCCATAGCAGATAAATTGCTCCTGAGCTTTTATGTTCTCTATATTTAACAGTAATGCAAAAAGAAAGTCCACAGAAGCCAACAGCTCATCACATACCCAGTATGTCACACAGCCTTCCCATCTGCAGGTTCTGCTGGAGAGCAAGATCAGGAATATGCTCACGGATGCACTGGGAATATCCTGGAAAAGAAGTAAAGCCCCCACCCCCCCAAAGAGTATTCAGAAACCTCCTGGGACATATTTGAACAAAGTCAAGACTTCTGGATTAAAAAAAATCTGTAATAAAAATTATTTCAACTCTCCAACATGGCATAGAACTAATTGCATCATCATCATCAATTCACAAAGTCCTCACTAACTGATGAATTAGTGAGCTGATGTAACATCATGGTTTCATGTCATGAGGTTGTAAATACAGACCTAAATGTTACAGATCTGGAGAGCTTTCCAATTTAATCATGCAGACTATTTTGAGTTTTCCATCTTGCTGGGGTTTTTTTCCAACACACACACACAAAAATTATGACACCATCCAAGTAGCAGCAAGAATGCTGGTATCACAGAACAGAATCACAGAACGTTCATGGCTGGAAATGACCTCTCAGATAACCAAGTCCAACAAAAAAAAAGCAACAAACAAAAACCACCCCACAAACAAACCCAAACAAAACAAACCACCCAAGCCCTGCCCTCACTAGAGCATGTCCTGGAGCACCACATCTACNTGTAGCATTGCCTGGGGTTGTTGTATCCAAAGTGCAGGACATGGCATTTGGCCTTAGTGAACCTCATGCAGTTGGCCTCAGCCCATGGATCCAACCTGTCCAAGTCCCTCTGCAGAGCCTCCCTGCCCTCCAGCACATCAACACTCCCACATAATTTGGTATCATCTGCACACCACACACTGTGGGTGTATCACACAGATAAAAGGCAACAAACCCACTTCATTAAGATGTCTCAGCAATACCTGCTCACTTTGTTGCAGGGGACGAATGACTGGCAGCCTGCCTGAGCTTGGATTATCTAGTTGGAGGTTAGACCTCCAGCTGATTGTATACTCCCAATTCAAAACCACTGCAGTAAATGACACAGCCAGCACAACTATCATGTCTAATCACTATCATGTCTAATCCTGTCATTTTTAAGTTCAGCTAAGTCTAAATTAATCACTATGTATAAACAAACTCACTCAGCCACACAGTGTGAGCTGCTAGTTGTAATAGCTGGGACGGAATCAATAAGGAAGTTAAGGCTAATATTCAATGTCTGGTATAAAACCTTGACTGATCCAGTAACAAGATCCTTACATTCCCATCTACTTGCACATGACCAATCATCTGAAACTTCTGAAGACTTAGATTGAATAAAAGCTGCTCAGTATTTCAGTGCTTTCATTTTGAAAGACAGTAATTTGCCTGGAAGATCCACAACTATTGCAAGTAATCAGCATTCTAAGATGCTGTGGCAATGACATTTTGCTCACAGGAGAGCAGAACACAATACAGAAAAACAGAAATCACCACTTTCAGTAATTTCCTGTAAAACTTATACAGTTAGCACAATGGAAGCAGGCACCTGCAGAACTACATCAACATAAATGATACTGATTTTTTTTTTTGCTGCTTTGGTATTAAGCTGCAGTAATTTGAAGAAGCTTGCTTCATTACTTGAACTCAAAACTTCATATTGCTGCTCTCAGGTAAGGACCAGTTTTAAGCCACTAACAATTTCCAAACATTTAGATTTCAAACATACCAAGTAGCTGATTTCCCTACACTACATTGTCCTCTTGATAACTCTTCTTTTTTTAATGAACTAAATCTAGGCAGAAAAATAACATGCAAATCTCACTTGGAAAAGCAGCAGTTATTTGAAAGGAATAATAAAGTAGCAATCAAACAAAAGTTAAAAGCTCTATGTATGGTTCTGCAGATACACTACAGCATTATACCACAGGTACTTCTGTGAGATATGTTAATAAAACATTAATTTACAATATATTAGCTTCCATTGACATGACCCCATTAGATTTAATGAGAGGAATAGTCACTCCCTGTGAATTGTTCACCTTCCAATGGACATTATGAACCACATTAATCCTGAGATCTGATCTATTTGCAACACTCTGTACTTCCATAGCTTGTCATCTGACAGTGTTTATTAAAGGCAGAGCCTTCATATTCCTTTCCTTGCACAGTTTAAACACAATTGGAGCCAAACCAATTCCATATACTGATACTACATATCACAGTCTCCACATTCCAGCACCACTATAACCTGAGCCATTGTTTCTGGTTTGCTCTCTACAGCTGGTTTATGTATCACTAACACTCTGCACCACAACATTTGGTCTCAAATACATGAAACATTCCAGAGAAATTTGCATTTACCAGAAGCCAAAGCTCCTATTTGGATTCAAAGACCCACTACTTCAGTTAGAATCATAGAACAGCTAGAGCTAAAAGAGACCTTGAAGATCATGAGTGCAGCCTTTGTCCTAGCCCTAGCAACCTGCTAAATGATGCTCCCCAATGCAACATCTACCTGTCTCTTAAACACCTCCAGGGATGGGGACTCAAGCACCTCCCTGGGCAGCCTGTTCCAATGGCTCACAACCCTTGCAGCAAACAAATTCCTCCTAATGTCTAGCCTGAACCTCCCCTGGGGCAATTTCCATCCATTTCCCCTTGTCCTATCACTCTCCACTAGGGAGAACAGACCAGAAATGATCTATACCTGCAGCCTGGGGAAGTGAAACTCCAACTGGTGCCTGGAACCAGGGATGTTGATAAAGCCAGTGGTACTGAAAGGACACTGAGAGCCTTCCTCCTTCACACCAGTTTTTACAGTAATGTATGTGCCATAACTTGAGGGGAATGCTCCCAGTTCACACAGAGGGAAGTCTAGGGAGAGTTATAGAAGTACTAAAACAAGAGGTGTATGAATGAATGCTAAAGGTTCTGCTTTCATCTCCCTGTTCAACCTCAGCCATGACCTAATGCCCTTTAACTGCCATCTTCATAAATTTTGTTCTTCTCAAAGTGCCTTCTCTCAACAAAGAATCCACACCACTTTTCACACTCCCCTTGGAACAGAGGAGGTTTAGTATTAACCCGAGGAAAAACTTGTTTGCAGTGCAGGTGCCAGAGCACTGGCCCAGGCTGCCCAGGAGGCTGTGGAGTCTCCTTGTCTGGAGCCATTGCAGAGCTGCCTGGACACATTGCTGTGTGAGCTGGTCTAGGTGATCCTGCTCTGGCAGGGAGGTTGCACTAGATGATCTTTCTAGGGCCCTTCCAACCTCTAACATTCTATGATTCAGAGCAGGAGGGACATGCCATGACAGTTTAACTAACCATGGGGCAATGTCTGAAGGGGAAAGAGGATAAAAAAAAAGCTTTCTAGGGCTCAGCCACCTTCTGCTTCCCAGAGCCTGGGACAGGTCTAATAAATAATACTTCATTTTTCTCACCATACTTAGCACAACTACTGTTCAGCTGAAACTGTTTTTATAAAGCATTCTCGATCACACAAGAGGAAGCTTTGATAAATATTCAGCAGGTTCTGTGAGGTGACAAATGCTATTTATTGTAAATGTATCTATTCAGGTAGAAAGAGTGATTAATCATTTAAATATAGCTGCATGAATAAAAAAGAAACAGTATTTGAATTCCAGATATTGCACAAGTGTATTCAGCCATTAGAGTGAGTTTAAATTCTTTTTTCTTGACAGAAACTGACAAAAATGCTAAGCAAGCTTTAAACAATGGAATTCCCCCCCCCCCCAATTTGTTCTAGAAATCCCAAGTTTATTTCGGTGCAATAAATGGAAACATTTGCTCCTCACAGCAGTGTAATTTAAGCTCTTCACTAGCCCATTTCCTGGATTATTTCCAGAAACCTGACATAAATCTGCAAGTTGTGAAAATTAAGATTGAGAAATTCAGTTTTGCCTATTTCCACTTGAATGGCAAGAAAAATCAGACTCTGATTTGCCCTAAATGCTGAAGCCAAGGAAATGCGAAGAGAGAATTTCAGGCTCTATTTTTGATTTACAAAACTGAACAGAGAAACAACTAACAGCATATCACCAAACTTGTGCATCTTGGTGTTTTTCTACTCTTGGAATTTAAACACATTTTTATGATTACCCAGGCCTCAAAAACAACAACAAAAAATCTTGCTGAAATCAGCTGTCATTTTGCATATTTAGTCATCTTAGACCAAAACAAATATTACTTGTTTAAATTGTCCAGCTTCCTAGAAGTCTGCTCAAACAGATTTAATTGTAGCATTCCACAAGGCTCAAAGAGGAAAAACATTTTAGGTATTTAAGCAGTTCTTTTTCAAAAAGTATCACCAGCCACAGCACATCAGAAGTATAACTGGAAGATGCCTGAGAATGAACTACACAATGGCACTAGCTGGAAGTGTTCCAGGAACAAGCTCCAAATTTTGCCAATGTCTTAAAATGACTAAATGTGTAGCAGCAGAATAACAAAGCATTTAAAATGATTTCTATTCTTATATTCTCATGGGTTTTTGGTTTCCAGATTTTGTTTTCATCTTTTCAAATTTCAAGTAGAAGCTGCTGGTAAATTTATAGAAAACCAAATTGGGTCAATTCCTTAATCATTTGATGCTGATGTTTCTCCAACATTTCAAAAGAAAAAGATGCCAAAGTATTTGCATTATAATAAGCTAAATGCTTATTGGGATGGAACTCCTGATATAGTCACTCCATTTAATAAGTAACTTCTTCAAACAGCACTTCCAAATCCCTCTTTTGGAGTGTATATTTTTCCCAGGCCTTACTAAAACAGGTTTCCTAATTTTCTAAAGAAACATCTGCACTCAAATGATCTTGCTTCCTCATTAAGGGAGACTTTCCACTTGACTACTGCAGCTTCCTCTGCACACATACACCAATTCCTGTATTTACAGCAGAATGCTGTATAAAGCAAGTTACAGAACCAGGGCTTGGGCTCCATGTGAAGTGCTAGATGAAGTGGAATTTCCCTGGAGTTTTAGAATTTACTTGATCTAAAAACTTCTATAAATTCTGCTGCATGTTACAAATCCGTCAGAGGAACATGGACATGATTCTTTTTTTTTTATGTTAGCCTGTTTTGATTATACTAAAATTTTTAATGCATCTGTTGTGCAACAGCTCTGCTGACTCTTGAATTCACACACCTAATTAATAATTGCTTTTTCCTGTATAAATGCTCTCCTTCCCATCTTCACACTGGAATGTACCAATGATTTTTAAATGATCCTGCTTTAAAATAGGATTCAGTCACATGATTTAACCTAGCACATTCACAGGAGGCTTTAAGATAGAGATGTAATTAAGAACAGTTGTTCATCAGATGTATACTTACGTTAAACAATCAGCAGACTCATGAAATAAAAGGTTATCCTGGGCTCCAAAATTGAGAGCTTAAAACTTATTTACAGTCTTCATTAATTCAGGTCTTAATCAATTTACTTTCCTAAATCCTGAATCTCTCAAGTCAATTAATTTGCCATGTAAGTACAAATCATAACCCACATTACAAGCATTCTGACAGGATTTCATGTACTAAGAGGTTATTGGTGCATCTTAGAAATTCCCAGGAAATCCTACTCTCTAATTTTTTTTTTTAACACCTCCACTTTGCCATCCCATGGCAGAAACCAACTTTGAAGCTCCCCAATTCATAAATGTAATTAAATAATTACATTACTGCTCATTAACATGAAACTGCAGCTTATTTAAGCACAAAAAAAAACCCCAACCCCAAACCCAACAACCCCACCACTATTCAACTTCTTAATTATTCTTGTTCACACAGCATTTCCTTTTGCTCAGGCGCCCTAGGTGCAAATAAAGCATCCCCATCTGCTCGTAATTAGAACTAAATAATTTCAGAGAATGTAGCTTATCATTTTGACTGCACATTTGATTAAAAAACAGTGTACAAGCAATATCCTGGGCTTATTGCTCTAACAGCACCAACCATACACAGGCCTATGTTTTCCCTGTCATTAAAGATGAGTGAAAACATTATCTGTTATTTCAGGGAGAGGAAGAGAAAAAAAAATAAGACAAGGAAAAAAAAAACTATACAACTTTTTAGTTCATTTCATACAGATGAAAGCAAATTACAGCAAATCACCTCTCCACTGAATAGAAGCCCCCACATAATGACTTTATTTGCTTAATCCCCAAATTAAACGCCGTTTCGAGCGAGGGCCCCGTGTTATTACTCTCATCATGTCGAGAACATTTTCCTGCCGAGACCAATTTGAATAAAACAAGGGGCCTTCCTTGAACTCAATCAAGGAGTCATAATGTGGTGGGTAATAGAGGTTGCTGATAGATTTGCAGGCAAAAAGTGTTATACCTAATGATGGGATATGGATAATAGTCCTCCTGGAGGTCCTGATGCGATTCCAGTTGGCTGCCAGATGCTAAAAATCAAGAAGAGCATTGATCAGTGACAGGAAGCTGTAGTGGATTCATCTAGTCAAACTTCAGCTGTTTTTTTCCACTGTACAGTTAAGCCAGGCATAAATTATATTAATTGATTTAATTACATACTTAAAACATCTTCCCCAATTAATTTAATTAGGTGGCTACATGAAGCTACTGGCAGGGGAAGATTGGAGGCTGCTCACTTAATTAACAGAATATGAATGAAAAAAAAGAAAGCAAACATAAATGAAATTGTGAGCACTAATTAAGAGGCTGTCTGCAAACTTAAATACTTTCTGACGAAGCGGTGACAGGAACGTAGACAAGAGAGGGAGGGTTTTTTTTCCCCAGCAAATTAAGTGCCACAAGGTATATATAAGGAACTGGGGTAATGCAGTTAAAACATTGATTTTCTGACAGAACCACTGAAGTCAAAACACAGGGACATTTTCAACAGAAACACTGCAACAGATTTTGCAGCCACTACAGCTGAATCGCTGATGAAGGATGAAATATGATCCTCGGACAAGTGGATGGTTAAAGGGGGGGAAAAATGGTAACAGCCTCTTGCAATCACTGAAGCAAGAGATGTTTAGAAAAGAAGTGCTGCTGTAACAGCTGGTAGCACTGCACACCTTGGCCCTGCTGTAGAAATTCTCCAGGTGTCTCTGACGTGAGGCCTTCAGGCTCTTTTTCACACGTGCCATGTGATGATGCAAGAGCCAAGAAGTAGCAAGCACACCTGATGCCCACTGCTGCTGCCTGAGATGGATGCAGGCTTGCCTGGCTTGATAGCATCTCCACGTCGCTTGGATCTGTGTCGCGGCTATTTCGGTACCCCCTTGGCCTTTGTATCGCTGGCCAGGTCGCTTTAAGATCTTCTCCACAGCTGATTGATTCTTTACCACTGAGAGAATGGCACTTTTGGTGGGATTCTTGTTGATCTCAAAGTCTAGTGCAACTTCTGCCAACTTTTGGCAGTTTATTATAGCCAAGGGCACAGCGTAGTCCTTGAGAAGCTTCTCTGTGTGTTCCAAGAAAGAGACAATGCTCCTCCAAGATAAACAATAGTGTTGCTTGAATGCCAGAAAGCCTGGAGCATTCTGGTCTATTGTGCCATGGTAAGCAGCAATGATACCATCAAAGCATGGATCCTCTAAAGACTTGCATGGAGATGTTTCCAGGGGCTGTGGGAAGAGAATAGCCACAGATGAAGAGTAAGCCTTTGATCATAAAGGAGTGGTCAGGAGACACTGCTGTATTACTATTTTGCAACTGAGCTGGGGGAATTTATGCATCTGAAATACATTCCTAACCACAAAGCTTTATCATAAACCCCACTGCCCCCCAAAGACCTCAGAGGTCATGCAAGATTAGGAGCACTGCTGTGGAAATCCATTCACTGCACCAAAGAATTGCACTTGGTTTACCAAACGCAAAAATTAAGCTCTACAGTGATTCACTGGACTACAATCAGAAAGTAACTGCAGGGGCATTCTTCTACTGAGATGGCCTCCAACTATCCCAGAAGAATGCCATAGAAACACAAACAGGGTAAAATTTGGAATAGAAATGCTCTTGCCTCTATCAGAGCAACTTTAGCCAGCAACTCATAAGCTCTGATTTTCAACCCAAGTGTATTAGTTTCAGCTAATGATTTTTATTTACATTAATAACACACTGATCTCCATTTCTCAAGTTGGCTTTATCTTTGATTTTAAATCTGTTTCCTTTTCAGATCTCCTCAATGGCACAAAAGTCAAAATGCCTGGCAAGATCAAGCCAAACTCCAGACAGTTTGCTATAGACCACAACAATTAGCTCTAAAAAGAAAGAAATGTCCCTTTTGCATGGGGATCAAGAACAGTCAGCAAACACTAAGTAGTCAAGGTCAAACTCCCCCATAGTCTTCCATAAATATAAAGGGAAACACTACATTTGCTTAACTGCAGCAAAGCAGATTTAGATGAGACATTAAAAAACTCTTTTATAACAGTAAAGATAGTTAGTTAAGCACTGGAACAGATGGCCTAGGGAGACTGTGGAGTTGCTATCACTGAAAAGTTTACAGAACAGGTTAGAAAAACATCTGGCTGCAATATTACAGGTACAAGTAATTCTGCCTGGAGGTCTAGATAACCTCCTAACATCCTTTCTAGACTTATTTTCTAAGATTCTGTGGAAAAAAAAAAAAACAACACAGAAATTCAGGTGGAAGACTTGAGAAAGAAATTTGCAATACATGAAGTATTTTCTATTCCACTTTAATATTTACTAGTCACTGGATTTGGTTCAAACTCTTGATACCAATTTAGTGATTACAGTCACTTCAACCATCTCTGGTGAAGGTAACATTAAAACCATGAATAAAATCCTCGTTGTCATCACTGTCTAAATACCTGTGTCTGAGAGGGAATCTGCAGCTCAGATCCCAACTGTTGAGCTGGATACATCCACACTGGCTTTGATTTCCTTGCTGAAACCACAGAGCTGCTGGATGGAAGTGGTGCAACATTACTTTTACCAGAGAAATACGTGGCATAAATTGCTTCCTTTGAGTTTGAGAAGGTGATGGTGGCTGTGTTCTCAAGGTCCACCCTACTACTAATTTCTCCTGTACCAAAGAAAAAAAAGGGATGGTAAGTTTCATTGTTAGAAGGGCAACAACTGCAGCAAATTGATACTCCACTACCTACCATTAGCTCCTTGCATGCTCCAGTTTGCTCTCATGTCCAAGTGAGCTGTAATTTTCACTTTTAATCTATACCATTCCAAAGTTGGTCATATACTAGCCAAAAGGATACCCATCTAACATATTAGCACTTACACCCCAGGTTATTCCACATATAATTTTAGTTTTCAACCACCTCTTTTCCTTCTAACTTTTCAAATGCATTGGATTGTTAATGAGCCCACTGCTCATATTTCTTTTGTTCCTTTCCATACTGAAGTCACATGCCACAAGCAGCTGTAGAAACAACACTTTTGACTACACTTTGTGATAGATCAGAATCCCATTGCCCAGAGTATATTCACTTATTACAAGTCACACATTTAATCACACTAGCAAAATAGATGCTTGGTCAGCTGTAAGTCATAACTTAAAACAACACTGGCTTTACACTAACACCAGATCTTCAGATTCAGGTCCTTAGAACTGCAAGAGTGCAGTTAAGAATCTACCAGGATTTCAGAAATGAACAGGGACCAAATCCTCACAGGGATTAAACAAATCTGATTCCCATTCAGCTGCAAGACACAAGATGCTGATGTACATCTTTATGCACTTCAGAATTCACTCTTAGGAATTTGAGTGAGTACTCTTTTAAAAAGACAGGTGTTCCCTTCTGAGATGAAACAGGGACCTGGAAGTGAAGCTGGAGATGCAACTGATGGTCTGTTAGCAGTCCTTTGTACTCACCTACAGCTGATTTCTTGTGCTGCCTGTGAAGTTCACTGAAAGCTGATGCTCTGGATATAACAGGAGGTGTTTGCAGAGTTCTCTTTGGTGCTGGAGGGATAAGCCTTTGTTCAGTTAGGTTTTGAATAGCTGCTGCAACAAGATCACATTGCTGAACAATTCACATATAGGTCTAGTTAAGCTTGAATGATTAATAACCAGATGCTAATCACAACTGTTTATTTGGAACATGTTATTAATCATACAAGAACTCTCCATCACACACAATTCTCCTTTCCAGTAGCAGCTGAACTCTCAATTACAAGATAACTGACTCAGAAGATGATGGTCAATGTAACATATGCCAGATCTTAAATTAGCTACCACATGAAGTAGTCTGAAGTTGATCTTTACTCTTTACAGTGTTTGAGATAACAGTTCTTACAAGTTTTGAGGTGCCAGGATATTTGGTTACCAGATATCTGCTGCAAACAGCAAACAACACTGCATATGTAGCATACATCCAATGGCAACAATGCTCAGGGTGGCCTCTGTGACTCACCTGTTGTTACATCTTCTATCAGGGGTAAGGGAGAATCCAGGTAGTGAGAGGCAGGCAAACCCCAAAGGTTGCTCACTTCTACTATCTTCTGACTGCACATCTAGGAAGATACAAAATCTCTCCACAAAGAAATTTGGGTTTTGCAATGATACACTTTTCTGCTCCCACAATAACCAATAATAAATATCATTTCTGCTCTTAATAGTTTCATTAAGATTTAATAATGTACCAGTACAAGCACTGCTTTTATTCCTTAGGAACATGCTACACTATTCTCTACTGTCATCACTTTGGTAATTTCAATTAAATTTAATTAAATCCAATTGATGTCTTGTGAGTTCTGCTAGGTAAAAATCAGTGTACTAGTTAAACCACCACCAGCAGTACATTCTATTGTTTTCTCCCACCTGGGCTGATGCTAGAAAAGTGAGACAAGAATAAACCTAGAGAGACAAAGAGTCAAGTTAAAGAAACTCAACATGTTTCACGAAGCAAAAAGAAAATGTAACACTACTCTGTCACACTTTATCAAGAGATTAGCCCAAGTTTTCTTAGCTGTGGCAGCTAAACTACAAAGAGTGTGCTCTAATGTAAGCTCCTTAAAACTTCTGCAACTCTGTCACTTCACAGGTTCTCCAGTAACTTTCATGCTGAATCCAGACAACACAAGGAGCACATTGACTAAATTTGCATAAATAGGGTAAATAAGTGCCAACAGAGGTGTGAATCTACTCCCAACCTGGAGAAGAAAGGCAGCTGGAGGGGCATACTGAGTCTTGGAGCAAACAGGAAAGCCAGCTGGCAGACTGGACAAGGAAAAAGACCCGAGAGCAGCAGGGTTAGGAAGGAAGGGGGAAAGCAAGCTGGACAAAGAGCCTGGCAGAGAATCAGGCAGGTAAGACCAGGATATGTTCTGGAAGCTGTGTCAGAGGACACTGTCAAGGAACAAAGAGACTGGGGCAAGATAAAAATAGGAAAAGGGGAAACTGAAGCAGACAGGTGTGTGTGCAACCAGACACCTCTCCCTCATCATTTGGAGTGGACCTCCAGATTCCAAAGTCTCACCTTTAATCAGCAAATGGCTGTGACACTCAGAAAAATGTGCCATGCTTTTATGGGTGACAGTCAGTTACCAGTTACTCCATTAGTGCAATGGTTAGAAATTCTTACACTGGATGGAAATGTTTGAACCCTGCTGATGAGCTATATGGAAGACAATCTAATGCCATGTGCTGGAAAATTGTTTTACCTGCCTTTTAGAAAGATTTCATTATGAATGACAAACTACCTTGAAATACTATTAAACACAAAATCAGAAAGCTAGGACATATTGATAGATCTGCCAAATGAGAATAATGGTATTTACCTCTCTTAAAGAACACATTGGGACTTTCTGCTTTCAAATACTAGGTTTTAATGACTGATTATCATGCTTGTGTACAGGTTTCAGTACAATAGGATCCAGGCTGTGACTGGGCTCTTTGAGCACTACTGTGTCATAATTAGTAACTAACACCATCACCTTTATAGAAAGGATTAGGCAATTCTGAAGAACTGCTTATAATCCTTACAGGGAAATGAGATAGATCTAAAGAGTTATTTTTCCTCCCAGTTTGTATAACACTGTCCACAAGAGACATTACAGAGATAGGAACTCATGTACACTTTATCATAATGGAGACTCCTTCAGCAACATCCTAGGCACTCATTTTAGTTATGGCCATTATGAAGCATAATGCTTTAAGGGCTCTAGTTGTACCAATCTTCATGTCCTTGTGGTTCCAAGAAAACAGCAATAAGCACATAACAAAGATTAACTTTATACCAGCTGGCATGTAAGTGGCTTGATACTGAGAAAAGGTAATAACAAACCACACTTTTCTACTCACTTTCAGCCTTAGCAGTTTGTTGAGGACACAACCAAAATATATAAAAACCAAAAGAAATTTAATTAAACAGTGACTTCTGTCTCAGGCTATTGCTATTATATTAGCACTGAATTTACTAGTGGTCAGTTTTATCCTAGTTTAAATCCCAGGAGTTTTGTTATGATAAACAGGACTATGAAACATGTATTTCATTTGGGTTCATGGAGATGTAATAAGCTATAAAAGAAAAGCAATTCAGGCAAAGTGTACGAGTTCAAAAGCAGCCTAGAGGATTCTTTTTGTTGTGTGGTTTTCTTTAAACTGGAAATACATAGTTTTTCTTTGCTGTATCCCTTAATTTCTATAAAGTCCATAGCAGGTGTCATGTTGACTAAGGACAGATGCAACTGTAATGTAATTTAAGCTCATTTACACTCCAGAGGGCCACTATGATTCACTTCTTTACATAATGCAGGCAACAAAGTGGAACTATGGAGCTGACCCAGAACAGTTGCCAGGGAAAATTCCACCCAGTTTGTACACCTTTCTTCCAGGTTCTTTCAGCATCTTATTTGCTGTATTAGCTGCCCTCTTGAAGACTTCCGTGAGATATCAAAACAAAATGTGACCAAATGCTTCCATCTCTGCAGTTATTTGCACTAAAATTAAACCAGCTCAATTACAAGAATAAGATCTTAAAAATAAAAAAGAACTTCAAGAACAAAGGTTGACTTTTAGCATTATTATATAGCTTTATTACCATTATTAAGGGATTTAAAAGAGATTTAAGAGACAGCATGTTTTTAAAAGGTCTTCAATAGACTTTACTCACATCTACAGCTTTTATGGCACAAACAGATAGCCCAGGGAAATTCATAGCACATATTTCACAACTAGCAGCTCCTAACTAGGATTGTAATGTTTGTTGTGTTGAGACCCAAAACACCACAGAAGCAAAAAGATCACATCCTATACACCATTAACCAGGAGCCACCTCACCTCCCTCCTTGCTGGAGGAACCATTACTGCTATGAGGTGACAGGATCCACAAACATTTCCCTGCATGAATAATGTCTTCTAGGGAAGTTTGTTATGAAGAAGATGATTCAGAAAGTTTGCTCTCTCCTGCAGTCAGCACACAGCCTGCCTCATCATGGCTACTTTTAAAGTACACTTAAAGGGCTGGATGGGAGCATTTAATATGCAGTGCAGACCAAGATTTACTTGCCTTAAAATATGCTTGGAGTGTGCTGAAAAACTATTTTTTCCATTTCCAGCACTTCTGAGTGTAATTAACCTGGGACATGAAAAAAAAACCAAAAACAATTCTATTACCCTTTCTAAAGTGTTTTTCTCCTGTGGATAAACCTCTCCCACTTGATTTTTTGCTTTTTGCTTCCTTTTAAATAGGGCACTTGTTGTAACACCAGAGGGATTTTGCCATTAGTTCTCTATTTGTTTTCTTTTTACCTAGACAGCAATACTTAACTAGAACAACTTTTTTTTTCAAGCCGTTTATAAGTGTTTTTCCCCCAGTAAAAGCAAAGAGACTAGTTTTAAAAAACAGAGAAAAAAAATGAGCACTCTCATGGATCAAAACTACAGTTTATCAGCCAGAAAGACGAGCTAGATGGTTTGGTAAGCAAGTACCAGAAAAGCACAGAGCCTGATGACAATGGTAGGAGAAATACATATCAGAGTAAACTATTATTTTATCATCATTTTTTCCAAAGTGCCATCTGCCTGCATATTACAAAGAATCCCAGCATGGAGGGGGTTGGAAGGGTCCTCTTGGGATCATCCAGTCCAACCCTCCTGCTCCAGCAGGCTCACCCACAGCAGCTTGACCACAATCACCTCCAGCTGCCTTTGGAATCTCTCCAGAGGAGACTCCACAAGCTCTCTGGGCAGCCTGGGCCAGGGCTCTGCACCCTCACACCAAGCAAGTTTCTCTTCATGCTCAGGTGGAACCTCATGGCTTCCAGTGTGTGACCCCTTGGCCGGGCCCTGGGCACCACTGAGCAGAGTGTGGCCCCAGCCTCTTGCCCCCTGCACCCTTGAGCTCTTGCTCAGCATGGAGCAGCTCCCCTCTGGCTCTGCTCTTCTCCAGGCTAAGCAGCTCTGGGGCTCTCAGCCTTTCCTCCTACCAGAGATGCTCCTGTGCCCTCAGGGCAGAGGAGAGGGAGAGGAGAAGCATCTTTGACCTGCTGGTCACACTCTTAATACACCCCAGGAGACCACTGACCTTCTTGGCTACAAGAGAACACTACTGGCTCATGGTGAACTTCTTGTCTAGCAGGACTCTCAGGTGCTTCTCCAGAGAGCTGCTTTAATTAATATTAAAAACTATAGTTTTATTTTTTAATACTTAATATTTCTTAAGAACTTCCTATCAAGATTTGATGTACACAGTTCACAATCCCTATAAAGGGAAGGAGGAAACAGCAAAACAAAATCCATGGAACTATGGTCAGTTTTCAACATGCTCAGGAAACTGGCAGGAAAGAGCTTGCAGAAGGCAAGTCTAATTGCACAAAACTGAAACTCCATTGAACTGTACATTCTACAGATAGAAAGTCCTAGAGGAACAAGCTCAACAACAACTCTAATATGTTATTCTTACCTACTTTAAGCTCTTAAAGTAACCAGAAATAGCTCTGAACTGTCAGTTTTCCATCTCCTTGTGAAAAAAAAAAAACCACCAAAAAACAAAAACCATCAAGCTCTGCTCCTTTCATGGCCTCTGCCAGCTCTCCCAGAAATTCACCTCCATCAAAACTCTGCCCTAACAGGTGCAAAAGAGAATAGATGGAGAACTTTGGTGAATCCCACATCTGCTTTTTGAAAAAGGCAACAGAAGCAGCACAGAAGTAAGGAAGATAATTGCTGGCTTGAACTACAATACATTTTACTTGTGGGCAAAGGGCCAGCTTACAGGAGGCAGAATAGGCAGGCCCAACTTATTGGAATTCAGAGGTGAGCCTCCACTCTTGTCCGGAGACAGCTGTAAACCAGCAGCCCATAGCATCACAATCAGGCACTGAGTTTTGTCAAGGAATGCTGATATGTACAGAAACAGCTTCAGCTGCACCCCTACCTAGCAAAATGACAGTCAATCTCCAATTCCAGATGACAAGAACTGGATAAAAAACTTAAAACAAATGGTGACCTTTCCAAAGATTAATTTGTTTACCAACAAAACATTGTAAGTTTGTCAGCTGAGATGGGGGTGACCTTCACATTCTCATTTCTAGGTTGAAAGGATGCTGACTATAGTCATCTGTTAACTCTCTCTCCCCAAATTATTTCTTTTTTATTTTTAGAGGATTTTATTAATTCACTGTGCAGCTTAGGAAGATTCCATACCATCATTCACATGCAACAAGCTTCTTTTGAGTTCCTGTAGTGCAACATCAATTGAAGCCTCAGTCTGCTACCACTGCCAAGTTATGCTTTGACTGTAATTATTGCCATATGCAGAGGTTTACAACACAATCAATCAGGTTTGGGAGGAACAAGAGACCTGGTTTTCTTCTTCAACTTCTAGTGACTTGAAATGGAAATAAAAGCCCTGCTTTGCCTTACTTTATAATTCTAGAAGTGAATAGATTTTCAGGAATAAGCATTAGTGATTAGCATGATGCAAAGACTGAATAAAGAATCAATAACTGAAGATTTGATTAGAATGGTTGTGCTCAAATAAGTTAGCTTAAAAAAAAACAACAAACCCCAAACAACCCCTTACCACAACACAGAATCACTGCCATCACCATTAGAGCCACATTATACAAGATGCAACTAGAAATCATCACCATATTAAATTCTACCTCATGAATAAATTAAAAGGTTCCCAAGTTTACAGGATAATATACATTTATAAGAAAACAAGGGCCAAAAAGTGCTTGTATAATTCTATAGAACAGCAGTCCTAAGAAAATGAAAGGTCTAGCTGTGAACCTTTTCTCCACTGCAGCAGTATTTGAGAATTATTTTTTGCTGCAATTCAGATTACTCTTTGTTTTGCTACATACTCCACAGAAAGTATACATATTTAATAATTACCTCCTCATTTTTCATTTGTTATCCAGATAGAGGCTAGCAAATACTATTGTCCAGTCTGTCCATGATGCTTCAAATGGAATTAGTCCTCATTTTAAGAGAACTTTACAGAAGATGAAGCACAGTGGGGATCAGAACCAAAAAGGTACAAAAGAGCAATAGTTAATTGTGCTTAGTTTGTCATAAAATCCAGTGTCAGCAACTTTGGAATAGCAAAAGAGCAAGAAAAGGCATTTTTCACGAGACAATGAGATCCTTACTAATAATTCTTCAAAGTACTCCAACAGCAGGATAATAAAATCCATGTAGATTTGTGCTCGACCTATCTAGTCACCTCAAAGCCAGTGTAGTTTTAATCTCATCCCATTTTAAAATGCTCAGGTCTCCTTGAAAACTCTGATGCTTGATAACTGGGAGAAAAATCCGAATGCAGTTAACAAGAACAAGTAGTTTTTAATTTATTTCAATGAGAGTCCTTCTGCCACTGATTTTTTTGGGAGATAATCTTTGAACTTCTGTATATAACTGGGGCATGTACATGGTGCATGTGTGTGTGTACAAATATTGCCCTCTAATGGCTGACTGGTAAAAACAGGGTAGGTAGTACCTAACTCGATTCTTGTAGCTGCTTGAACTGATATTGTTTTCCAGTCTAAAGAATGTATCATTTGAGACCTGCAACTACATATCAATTTATTGTAGTGACTCTTGGTGATCTATAGCTACCATTCCTCTACGTGCTGGTACAGATCATTTTTAATTCACAATGTCAGCAGTGATTTTGCAAATCTAATTGCAAAATTTTACCCTCAGTCAAGCCAAAGCATTTCAAAACACAGATTGTGTTATGGGAATTCGATAATTTCTAAACAGCATTTACTTCAGGAAATGCTGTAAAAGAAATTAGAGGCAGGAAATACCTACTTGTTTTATCAGCCTTGAAACAGTCCCCTAGCAACTGTAAATATGTATCAGAGAGCTTGACTAATTTACACTAAATGTTTGTAATTTAAGTCAACAGTAAGAAGTTTTCTCTGATCAGTGCATGTGTTTCAGCAAGAATGGTAAAACACATGGCTCTCTGCAGTGGTATAATATTCCTCTCTGTGAGTGTTTTAGAGTGGTTCTAAAAAGCTATTAGCCATGATGCTTTTTTCTAATTAACTCTACATCACAGGGTTAGACAAATCACCTCTTAGTCTGGGCAACAGCTTTCAAAAATCATTTTTTATAAGTGGCAGCTTACAACTGTGCCATTCACAGAGTCTTTTTATGTTGTTTAAAACCAAATACCCTAGAATGCCTCTTGCAGCACTGGGCTTGCTGCATAATGCTACTATTACATGAATTAAATTGGAGGAGAGCATCCTTGTGTGAGAGCATTGGGCTTATTCTTTCATGTGAACCACAGTGCTGGGCTAAATTTGTGAACATAATTGATCTTTGGAGGGATGCCTGTGCCTATTCGTTTTTTCCTTTAAAAGCATACTTTGAAGAAAACTACTCCTTCATTTGTTTTATTTCAAAAAAGCAGTGGTTGCAGAAAAGAAATCAAACTTAATCTTGCACAACTTGACCACTCTCAGAGCAGAGAGAAGAGAGAAGGGTGGTTTGATTGCCACAAATCAGGGTACACTTAGAGTGTTGTAAAAGTGCTCAGACTCTGCTTTGCTAGAGAAGTGGAAACACCACAACTAGAGAGAAGAGAAAGGCTGTGCTTCAGAATTCCTTATAGCTTGACAGTGAAGACACTTGGGATCTAGAACACTTGGAAATATCTCCATATGGAAAAGAAGGATCTGAAACTCTCCCTCACAGTCCAAACTAAATGCTTCCAGCATGGAGCTAAGTAGTAGAACTCAACATTCCCTTCCCAATGATCATAGAATCATAGAACAGTTACAGCTGGAAAAGACCTTGAAGATCATGAGTGCAGCCTTTGTCCTAGTCCTATCAATCNGATGCCAGAAGAGTTTCTGCAGTCACTCTAGGATTCTGATTCTCTTTCAGGTGTTCTGATTCTCTAGGGTGTTTTTGACTCAGTGACATGAATTTGTGGTCAGGATCAGCAGTGATGTGGCAAGTTTGCTGTTTCAAAGAGAGTCCATTCCAAAGACCATCAAAATGAAGCAGAGGCATTTCTCACCTGTTCCTAACAATCCTGTTACACTTAAGCACAAGAATACATCCTATTTTCAAGGAATGGCCAGAGAACAAACAACTAAAAGCCCTTTCTTGTCAGTGAATCCCATTTAACGCCTTCCTTGATCTCTGGGTCACAATCTAAACTCCACAAGCTCCAGTTTATGTGCACTCCCTGGTTTTACTGAAATTCCTTACGATGCACATTCTCATGCATGCTTTACTGGACTGGGATCTTGCTACTTAAACCTGCTACAGGTTTGCTTTCCCCAGTATTGTGACTCCAAATATTTTGATCACTACATATTTATGTCAAATAGGACATTATGAGGCATTTTATTTTATGATTTAGACCTGATATATATTAATAGTAGAAAGTAATGCATATAAAAAGCTCATAAAATAATATAAAAGTTACTTACAGGAGCAGCTTTTTTCTTACTTATAAGTGGCAGTCTGGTCACATAGTTCTGTTGTTTTAAAACAGCTTTATTATCAGTGTTCTCTGGATCAAGCATAATTTTCATATCCATTTCCACCTGCTGCTGAAATTAATAATATATATCCTTTTATCTCACATACAATATATATCCTTTTATCTCACATACAATATATATCCTTTTATCTCACATACAATATATATCCTTTTATCTCTAATAAGCACAGCCTTAATATATTACATATTATTATATATAACACATAATAATATAATATATAATTATATATAATCTAATATATAATAAGCACAGCCTTAACATAACTGCACTAGAAATGTTTATAAACAGGAATTGGCTAACATGTTCATCAATCTCAAAAAAATGATAAAAACTCCTGTTGACTATCCACACAGAACTGGGCAAACAAGAAAGTGGTGCTTGTTGATTAGGAGGAGAACTTAGCAAGGCTACTTTTGCCCAAGTTTATTCAACTAATTCAGTTACAAGCTCTGAAATTTCACACCTTTAAGGTAAATTTTGAGAGGACAATCAGGTTTGACACCCTTCATTAGCATAGGTCATTTGGAAATCCCATTCAACAAAGTTGAAGATATTTTTGGTTCATCTTAATGCATGTGCTTCAGGTCACACCTGGATCTGCACCAAGTGTAGTAGTATCTCCCAATACTTTTATTGCAATGACATTGCTAACTAGACTCTGCACCCAACAGGGTTTAATTACCTATCAATGCTCAATAAGGAAGAATCCTCAAATGACAAAACAAAAAAGAAATCTATCACCAGAGCTAAGGTATTTCAGAGCATCTGGGGCCTGGCACAGTGTGTGCTCAATTCCCAAACAATGGATACAAGAATAAAAAAGCTCTCTCACATAGTAAGAGCCAACTAAATATATTTATACACAAGAACTCTCTGCTGATAACTTCTGTTACATAAACATAAATTCATAAGAATTCCATTTTTTACAAAATATGCCATAAAAAGTTTAAGAACCATTAAGATGTATATTTGAACTATTAAACAATTCTATTAGTTTGTGAAAGCAGTAAAAATGGTTTAATTTATTTATCTGCACAATAAATGATCTTCTTCTGATAGTAATTACAAGCAGATGTATCAATGAAATGCTCATTTAGATTTGGGTTTGTAAGAACAAAAGTTATTATCCAAGCCAATTACTCTTTTTACCCACATGGCTGCACAGAGACAGAAAGTTCAATTTTCACCTCATCAGTGATTTTTGTGGTATTTATTTTATTACTATAACACACCACTGTACAGAAAGGAAACTGCTTGTGCTATTAAACAAGAATTGGGGGAAAATTGAGTACCTTCTCAATTAAAATAGGAGATGATTCACAATGCAGACTCCCTGCTCAGCCTGACAGGGAAATAATCAGTGCTGGAGTAGCAGATTCCACACAGGGTAACAAGAATTAAAATGCTTAATAAAATAATCTGATAAAAATTACTTTGTCAGCTTAGATGTATAGCAGGTGACAACTCTACATTTGCAGGAGCTGGAGCA
Source organism: Bucco capensis (assembly GCA_013396975.1). Classification (NCBI taxonomy): domain Eukaryota; kingdom Metazoa; phylum Chordata; class Aves; order Piciformes; family Bucconidae; genus Bucco; species Bucco capensis. The sequence goes on from VWZO01009703.1 coordinate 514,828, forward strand.
GATAGTATCATGGCTCTCCTCTGTCCATCTATAGTAACCAAAGTGTTACATTTAAGCTCTTTTGAACCATCTTGATGCAGAGTAAGAAAGATGAGACTAGCAGGCCCAATAGTGCATTATTACTAATATCATGTTCAATAAGAATGAGAATTGTTGTGCTCAGTTAGCATGCAGTATACAGAACAGGTTGACATGTTCACTGCACTTAAATGCTTTTATCATGCAGTAAGCTAAATCTGATTCACTAAGTAATTCTGTTCTACAGCTGCCTGTGGTGTATGGTTTCTAACAGTCTAATTCCTTTATCAATGGACTACATTAGATTAATCTTTGAACCAATCTGTATTATCAGTAACTAAACCACTTCTCCTGTCTATTTGTTAGTTGCATAATCTAGAGCCCCCTAGAAACATCTTTTCCTTTACACCTCTAATTCTATGAATGATGAAAGAATATTAACTTCTGCTGTGTATTCAGAACCTCACAGGAAGTATCAACTTTCAGAAAAAACAAATTAAAAAAAGCCAAAACACCCCAAAGTTGCAAAAGGATCAGTTCAGATGAGTCTTCAATTAAACATGCCTAAAAAAAACTATTAAAAAATGAACTTATACACCTACCAGTTCAGGATAACCAAAAAATAACTAAACCTACACCTACTAGTTATAACAATGACTTTTCAGCCATTGCTATACAGAGACTTTACAATTACTGCACAAGGAATATACCTCTTCTTGGTTCTCAAGCTTTGTTAGAAGAAGAAATCCAATTCCAACACATATCAAGAAAAAACAAAACAGAAAAGGGGACAGTGCTTCACTATTCTCCCAATGACCTAGATTTGCAGAGTGTTATCTGGCTGCTGCTATGACTCAGAAATACTCTGTGTGAGTAAACAATAATTTTAAGCCTATTCTGACACCTGTGGGCAAATGATTTCCCATGTGACAAGGATTCTAGCAACAAATATGGGTAAAATAGCATCTGTGCTTGTTTGACTCCAACCTTGTTTTAGCCTAACAACTACAAATGCAGCTTATGCTATAATCTATGTTAAAGAAAGGATTGAATGTGAAGAGTTGTGCCTAAAGAATAGCCAAGAGCAAGTTGAAAGGTTATGGGTAGGAATTAGAGATCAAGGTAACAAGGGCAACCTTGTGCTTGGAGTCTACTCCAGGCCTCCGGATCAAAAGGAGTCTGCTAATGAAGCATTCCTACTCCAGCTACAGGAGGCATCAGACTCACAGGTTCTTGTCCTGCTGGAGGACTTCAACCACCCTGACATTTGCTAGAATAGCAAGCAGTAGGCAATCCAGAATCCAGTAGGCTCCTGGAGAGTCTGGATAAAAACTTCCTAACACAAGAAATAGACACCCCTACCCAGGGGGGTNTGCTTTATATTGGGATTTCTTTTACAACAATAATCAGCAATATAAGTGTTTGGCTGCTCATTCTGGTTGTACCACTTTGAACAGCTTCAATCCCTAGCTTCTAGTAATAGTCATAAAACTACAGAGAGATTCTTCTTAAGATGCTCTCTCACTCAAAGCTCCCTTGGATTTAAACAGTAATAACCCAAAACTGTGACAACAGATATTTTTCAATTCAACTGATTCCCTTAATTTGTTTTTAAAATGTTTGAGGAAAACTCAGTTTGGAATAAAAAAAGCTAAAATACTTCAGATAAAAACACTTTAAGAAGCCTTTACATAATCTTATGTGGCTTTCTTTCATGAAAAACAGCAAAAAAAAAAATCAGATTTCAAGGTAAAAACCTATATTTAGCATATGCTAAATATTTGCCAATGCTTTTATTAAAAAAATTACAGAGCCAAAAAAGAACCACTTTTAGTCTCAAGCACCACAAACATTTATTTGTGCTCATGCTACTCCAAAATATACTTCCATTTAAACACATTACTTGCAGAATCACAGTTAGATATTTGGTATTTACAGGACTGAGACCTTAATGCTGAGCAAATATCTAGTTTCAGAACTCTTTAACAATATACTTGTAGGGCTAAAAAAAAACCAAAGAATGGAAAGTTTGTGGATACACTCATGATGATCCTGAAGTCCTTCCTAATTTAAGATGTTATCTTGACTATGAGGCTGGGAGAAGGCTCCTACTTTTCAACCTGCTCATTCCACTACTGGGAATTTAACACTTTCAGTCCTAGATTGTATCTTATCAAAACCTGAATCCATGTGGAGTCAGAACATACTATGGGATCAACTAAAAACCTACAAGACATCAGTCTACTCCTTTAAGGTGGTCCTTGGCAGAATAAGTAGTATGTTATTTCATACCTGTGAGCCTTGAGCAAGATGCACTGCCTGGACAGTCACAGGCTCCAGGGGTACTCGGGGTAAAAGAAGCTGTTTGTGAGAAACACCAGAATGAAGCCTCCTGATTTTGAAAGAAACAAACAGTAAGCTTTTAAAATATCACTTTGATTTTACCTATTAAACCCATACTGCTTCCATCTGGTTGAATCTAAAAGGCTGTAATTTTATTGAAATGTGTGTTTAGCAAAAAAAATAAAATAAAATAAAAAAATCACAGGAGTTAGCCAAAGGCTGATGAAGCTACTTAGAATTGCATGTACCTGTGTATTATTTTTTAACTTAAAATAAAACCTAAGTAGCAAATGACCCAAATAACTTAATCTGGGGCCAATACTCCCATTTGCTTCACAAAATTCCAATACCACACTTTTCCTGCCTTGCTAGTTGCATTTGCCTCTGCAATAAAACAGCTGTTTCACTTACCATTTAGGAGGCTCTTTGGAATGTACTTCTTTATTATCAGTAGAAGAAATAGTTAACACTTGTCTGTTTACAGCATTTAAATAATTTTCAGCATGTTTCTGCTAGAGAGAAAAAAATAATTAGACTACGACAAAGGTACAAGGGATATTAAATTCAACTCCATTTAGCAATCCAGATCTTCACTTGACTGAAAAGTTGATAGGCTTTGTGCTTCTGTTGGATTAAATCTGACCCCCAAAAAGAAACTATTATTCTAAATGACAATGTCTGGTGAATCCCATCATTTGCTACACAGGAAAACATCTTCCAAGATGACAAATACATGGCCTCATGCACTCTAAGGGAATTACTGACAGAAACTGCAAAAACTGAATTGTCTTCTGGATCTGCTCCATTTTACTTACTCTCAGCACAAGTTCAGTTCTTTCACTTGCTGTTTCTAGATCACTAATATCCACGATTTCTACATTTCCTTTCAAGATGGTATTTTTCACGTTAAGCTTGGGAAGCTCTTCTTGAACCTAAAAAGCAAATTGAGAGAAAAATCATACCCATAACTAAAACTCATGGAATTGTATAGCAGGACTTAATGCAGATTAAATGCTTCCTCAATACAGGAAAAAATACACAACTTCCCATACTTTTGTACTTTTATAAATAAAAGAATAAAAAACCAGTGACTAAAGTCATTGATTGTAGAAAAGCTGAAAAAACTTAGTTTTAAAACAAATCTTAGAAAGCAAGGGCGTTAAACCTCAGGATTCATGTCCTTCGCCAAGGAAAGATGTATCCTTACACGTTTCAAACATCTCTCGGCCCAGACGGCTTAACTATGCAGGAATCTCAAACGTGTTAACAAGGGACTGGAAAGCAGAGGCAGCCTGTGAGGGGATCATACAGCCATTTGGGGTTGAAAGGGACCTGTGGAGCTCATGTAGGCCAACCCCCTGCAATCAGCAGGGACATCTGGAACTAGAGCAGGTCGCTCAGAGCCCCAGACAACCTCACCTGGAATGGTTATAGCAATGGGATATCTACCACCAATTTGGGTAACCTGGGACAAAGTCTCACCACCCTCAAATAATTTCTTCATTCTATCTAAATCTAGTCTNTAGAAAGCAAGGGCGTTAAACCTCAGGATTCATGTCCTTCGCCAAGGAAAGATGTATCCTTACACGTTTCAAACATCTCTCAGCCCAGACGGCTTAACTATGCAGGAATCTCACACGTGTTAACAAGGGACTGGAAAGCAGAGGCAGCCTGTGAGGAGATCATAGGATCATACAGCAGTTTGGGGTTGAAAGGGACCTGTGGAGCTCATGTAGGCCAACCCCCTGCAATCAGCAGGGACATCTGGAACTAGAGCAGGTCGCTCAGAGCCCCAGACAACCTCACCTGGAATGGTTATAGCAATGGGATATCTACCACCAATTTGGGTAACCTGGGACAAAGTCTCACCACCCTCAAATAATTTCTTCATTCTATCTAAATCTAGTCTCAATCTCCTCTTTTAGTTTCAAACCATCACCCCTTGTCCTGTCCCAACAGGCCCTGCTAAAAAAGTCTCTCCCCATATTTCCTCTAAGCCTCTTTAAGTACTGAAAGGCTGCGAAGGCTGCGAGAAGGTCTCCAGCATTGAAGTAATACATATTTACACCACGTCAACCAAAACAAACCCTCAAGATCTCATCCCGCTAAAAGCCACAACACTCACAAAGCCAAGCCCTCATCCCCCATTCCCTGGCCGCTCCCTCAGGCTGGGGCTGAGCCCTCCCGAGTACCCTCTGCCCGCGCGTAAGGCGACCTCCGTATGGGACTCAGGGATGCCGCTGAGGAATTCAGGGATGCCGGGATGGGGAGGGGAGAGATTCAGAGATCCCCACGGCTGCCGGGGCAGGCTGAGATCACTGCCTGAACCCACCTGACCCGGGCCGGTTCCCGCCTCCCGTCCCGCACCCCCAACGCCAGCCATAGCGCTTCCCGCCCTCACTCTTAGCAACGGGACGCGCCGGCAGGACCGCACCATCCACCTCGCTGCGGGGTGAAGGGAAAGCTCTTCAAACGGGGAGCCGAGTCCCGGGAATGGCTTCCCCGTTCACCTCCTCCCCGCCGCAGCCGGGTGGTAGCGGCGGGCCCGGAAGGGGCGCGGCGAGTGGCATGGCGGCTGCGGGCGGAATGGCGGCGACGGGCCCGTTCGCGCTGGTGACCAGCTGTGCTGAGGGCTCTGAGGCCCAGGAGCTCGTCAAACGTGAGTCCTTGCTGCGGGCTTAGGCCGCGGGGGCTAGGCCTCGCCTGGCCACCCCTCAGGGGAGCCTTCAGGGGTGGCTGTAGTATCCCCTCACGCCCTGGCCCCACAGAGGCCATCCTGCCTCTGGGCCTGTGGTGCTTAATCCTTGAGGGAGGGGAGAGGGAAATCCAGGGTCTCCTTATTGCTTTAAGGAAATGAGCTATTTAAGAGGGAGTGTAGAGCTACGGATTGTGTTTTGTGCTCTCTCACACCAAGGAGCAGGTGGGATCACCACCACAACCCACAGGAAAAAAAGAAAGCCTCAGATTTCCACCGCCCCAAAATGCTTTGTTACCTGGTCCTGGTTTGGGCTGAAGCAGGATTAATTCTGCCAAGATAGTATTGCTTCTAGCCACGGTTCCTTTCAAAGTGACTATGCCTATGACTGTATGTGGCCACTTGTCATGTCTTCAGTGTGAGGGAGCTGCCATGAGGTATACCTGGATGAAGAAGTTTGAGAGTTGCCATAAGACTTAAAAAAAAAAAAATACAAGATTTTCTTCAGCAGCAAATAAACCAGATTCATGAGGCTATAAGGTTGACTGCTGGTGCACACATAGTGCACAAATGGCTGTTTCACTGGGACATGTTGCCCTCTTGTGCCAGGGCCATCTAGGTCACTGACATGTCCCAGTGAAACAGTAATTTATGAAGAAAATACTGAAGAAATAATATTTTCTTCAATAAGTGTTCAGTCCCCCTGCTTTCATTTTTCCATTTTAAGTGATTAGACTACCTAGGACTTTAAGGTTGGTAGAATTTCTGGAATTCCTGGTGGGTCTAAGCTCTTGGTGTGGCGGCTCAGGAGTATTGGCAAAAGGAGACCAAAACCCTTCTGGTTTCATCTTCCTATTTTTTTGAAGTTATTGGACAGTCTTGGACCTTAAGGATGTTGGAATTTCTGAAATTCCCAGTGGGTCTGAACTCTTGCTCTCCCTTAAGCTTCCTTTCATGCATTAGACCATTTGTTGTCCCAATGCAGAAGGGCAAAAAAAGGGAAGGAAAGAATTCTTCCTTTCTGCAGTTGTCAGAATTGTAGATTACACTTACACCATATCAAATACATAAAACTCATTCTGTAGGAAGTTGTTTTCATGGACCTTAGGTTCCCTTTTTATGGCTTGAAAAAGGGAACATGAGAATAAGACCTGATGGTAGAGAAAAGTTTTTAGTAATGCTAAAATCAGGGGAATTCCAGGAAGAAGCTGGTTAGATCTTGGTGGTTTTGTTGTTACAGCTTGTTAGTACAGTCTTGCTTTTTAGGGAACTTTCAGGAAATACTAAGATACATAACTTAAAAACAAATCCGGAAAAGAGGGTGTTGTCAATCTTTCTGAGCCACATTTTGAAATAAGAATAACAGTACAAGGTCTGAAGTTAACAGCTACCCTGTCAGAGCAAGAGGGTTGATACTGAATTATCGAAGGATTTCATACCAAAGTATATTATTACTGGTTATAGCTCATTTCTGAGGAAGGTATAAGCAAATTAGAAGGAATTACTCAAGGTTCCTGTAGGTTTCCTTCGATTATTTTTCATGGTGAAATTAAACAAGCAAAAGGTGAGCAAATAACTTCATAGAAATGCTGTTTAATCTAAGGAAGTGTTAAAAATTGCCATCAGATTTTTTTCTTTAAATAGTACTCACTTTGAAACATCTAGGCTTCCCCTGTTTTCAGGTACCCAAACTGGAGTCTTACAGATATAGTCTGAGTTGCTTCACAGAAGACATGATCATTTACTAAAACAAATACCATGAGTATTTTAAGTTCATGAGCTGTAAAACAAGTGAAATCACATCAGACCCAAGAACATAAGCAGAACATAAAACTTTAAAGGACATACCAATAAGAATAAGCTGGGTCTGGCTGCAGTGCTAGGCGGAAATGTTTGGGTGGATTAGAACAAAATGCTGGTGGAGTTCTCAGAACTTGTGCCTTTGTGGCATGAAGCATCACACTAAGTTAAAGGCTAATGGTTAACCAGAAAAATGGTTTAGCTCAATACTGAGAACCAGACCATTCTAATAGCAACTGGGCCAACCACTAAAAATCCAGGAATAGATATTCTCTATTATGCCCTTTTCCCCTACTCCAGGAAGGAAAAGGCAAAGTTAACAGAGGAATAGAGAGACTTGTGGATTGGAAATGAAACTTAAACTACTTTAATGAAAATAAATATATATACACACACAAAACCAATACCACACCCAAACTCCCCTTGATGGGATCTACATCTGCTGTGGCAGGAGGACTCCGCAGCAGACAGGACTCAGCCTCAGGGGCTTGTCCTGGAACTTGGGAACAGAGTCCTGTAGCAACAGAGCTGGGCTTCTGATCCTCACAAGGCTCAGGTGCTCAACCTTCATGGAAGGTGGAGACCCAAACCTCTCCTTTCTTTCCTACTGGCTGTTAATTAGGTGCTAAATAGCTTCATCATGCACCTGTTTCACTTGGGTCTTAGGCCTTATGTAAGAGACCCCAAGACCCAAGCTTGATGGCAAAGTTTCAGAGACTGATACAACATATATGGCATGGAATACTTTGTTTTGATTCAAACTAAAGGACAGCACCTCTGAAGCAGTACAATATTCAAGATATAATATGTATGGTTCATCATCATGGCTAGGTTTTGTGAATGAAGATCCGGGGAGGGCTCTACCCACACTTTTTACAAGCATGCTGATGGCTGAAAAGGAAATATGAGATAGACAAGATCAGTTGCAAAAGGAACACAAGAGGGACACCTTAGGAGGTATAATCTGCAAGACACGATTCTTTCTACGCTGTCTTTTCTCCTCAAGTGTGATCCTGTGTGCCTTCTGAAAAACATCAGCAGCATTAAAGATAGTATGTCTCCAAACCTCCCAATTGGAGGCCAGAGTANTGTTTTCTTTAAACTAACTTCCAGCCCAAAAAGCTCAGCAGCAGCTGCAAAGCAGGACGTTAAACGCTGCAGAGCTACTTCTGTCTGGGCAACAAGGGCAGCGTCAGCAGCATAAAGCAGCTCCCAGACAAGATGCTTTATGGTCTTAGTATGGGCCTTCAAACACCTGAGGTTAAATAGGCTTCCATCAGTACGATATCTAATGTAGATACCATCCTGGTCATCAAATTCTGCTGTGGCCCTTTGGAGCATCATGCTAAAAAAAGAGTGTGAATAGAGTTGGTGCAAGAACACAGCCTTGTTTCACACCATTAGTTATTAGAAAGGGCTCAGAAAGGGCATCACCATATCTGACTTGGCCATGCTGATTCTCATGTAATAGAATAATCATTTTAGGAAACTTGTTCTTATGAACCATTTTAAGAAACTTATGTATGGTTAAATATGCTATTAAATACCATGTTGGTTGGTAGGATCCATACAGCAGTTGGGGTTTGAGTCTGTAACAAACATGAAACGAAGCTCAAACATGTTTTGTAAGGAGAAAGAAGCCACTTTGTCTCCCATTAGGTATCCTGTGGGATACCCTGAAAAGATTATTTCATCAGATATTGTAGCAAAACCAAGCTATTTAGAATGCACAGAATAGGGTTGACTCTTCTTAGATTTTAAAAGATTAAGACTGTATTAGTGTATAAAAATGCTGGCCAACAGATCAATACTGTCTGATGTGATCCCCCCCTCTTTTTTGACTGTTTACCACTCCTCTCCTCCTCCACAGTGTACTTCTGAGTTCTTTACTCCTTGTGTACTTTTCAGGAGTTTTTTTTATGGTGTATTCCACCAGGTGGCTCTCAAGGCCCAGAATGTGAGAATTACTTAGTGTACCTAACAACTAAGAGAACTCAGGATCATTTAGGAGGTTACAGAAGGGTGAGTTATGTTCTTACAGCATTACTCAACCTGAAAAACACTGGGAAGAGTGATCAATACTTTAATCTCTTTGGAAAAAAGGCATGCAAAGAGGACTTGTAATTATTCTGAAAAAATACTACTATTAAACACACAATATAGTAGAAGTGCTTAAATATCAGTTGGCTGTTAGAGAACAGGGAACAGTGCTGCAAGCAGCAAGAGCTCTGCAGCTGGTTCTTGATTATTCAGCTCTTCTCCGAAAGGTTATTTCTGGTCTTCAGTTCACTTGAAAATTATTTGCTGCCTTGCACATAGGGAATTCTCACTAAGCCTCTGCATTGCACACAGGCAATGGATGTTAGGTTTTACAATTTTGCAATGTCCTCTTGTCTTCTGAACCACTGTTTAATTTACCTTGTCTACGTGTAGGCTTATGAAATTAGAAGTCAACACATCTAAAACAATAAAATGAGAAAACATTACTGTCAATAAATAGCTGAAATTAATTTCCAGAAGTATTGGTCAGGATTTTGTCCTATTGATTAAAAACTTTAGATACTTTGAGTAAAGAAAGGACATAACTAATGAATTTGCCTAAACACAAAGTCCTGACTGAAAGTAAAAAAAACCCTTTTCCTCTGAACAGATTCCACCAAAGTTTGGATGTTTATTGAGCTGTATGACACCAGTCACTAGCAGTTACTGGACTGAGCTGTGAACTGATCTCATTTGTCAGTTGCTGTTGTTCTTAAATGGTTTTCTGATATAAAACAGGCAAAGTGAGTCATGAACTGGGATAAAATGGAGGAAAATAATTATCCTTGTCCAATAAATGTGGTGATCTTAGTGTAGGTGAGCATTATATACAGGTGCTTTGGAGGGGAGGGTGTATAGGTGAATGGTGCCAGTGTGTGCAGAGGTAATGAACCAAAGGCAATACTAGAGCTGGTTTAGAAGGGGTTTGGTTGGCCCCTACACTCAAATAATTCACTGTATTTGAAGCTTTTATTCCTCTAAAGTTCTTTTACATAGAAGTGAGAGACAAATACATGATGTCTTAATTAATCTTAGCAATAACTGCTGAATGCTAAGTTATTTCAGCAAAATAAGCATCCAGCATTATTAGCTGCAGTATTTCTGAGAGGACCTTGAACTCCAAATCATATTTTTGGATGACACTAAGCAATAGTCTTTTGTGACAAACTTTTCCATGCATGTTTTTAGTGCTCTTTAATGGTGATGCATTTGGAAGCTGTTTGCATTCCTGTCATCCAAACAAGCCACTGCTGCTCTATGAAAAGGCAAAGTAATTAAGTCAGCCCAGTAGGTCTGCCTACTGTTGTGGTCAAAGAGTGACTCAGTTGGTTTTCCAGCTCTTTGGATGGCAAACCACCAACACTTTCAATAGCTGAGGAGTTTAAAAAAGAACAACTCACTAGAGATAAATTTGCCATGCCACCTCCTTTTACCATATTGATTTTCTAGAAGTTTATTCTGTGTCCAACTAAAACTTCATGGGCTTTATTCTGATGAATATCTCTGGAATCCTAAAGTGGCAAGTGTAGTCCTTCAAACTAGTTCCAACATGAAGTATATCCTTGACAACTCAGTTTGAGTTGCTCTGTTTCTTTTGTAGTCTCTGCTTGTTTACTCCAAAGGCCAAAACCTAATTGGTCTAAGTGACTTTTGTGGAAGAGAGCTACTCAAGACACCCAAACTGCACTTAGTTTCCTGCCATGAGTAATGAGGCTGGTTGGCAGTAATTTGTTACAACCCCACATGCAGGCTGAGACACAGCAAGTCTGAATCCTTTGAGTTTAGAGTGCAACATCCATTTTTACTGGGAGAGAAATTTCACAGGGAACTGGCAAAACCTCTTTGGATGACTGATGGGTAATGAGAAGCACAATGGGATGAAAGACAAGCTCTTAAAACACAGGAACAAGTAGCATGTAGTAGGAAGTGGGACATGTCCTCATTACTCTAGCAGTACTTCAAGACAAATTTGTTCATGAACTAGTTTGTAAAAAGGAGGAAAAAAGTCACATGTGTAAAAAGCAAATGTGTAAGTTCTTCCACATGAGCTTTTGAAAAAATCTTTCTAAGAAGTTCTTTTTGTAGTCTTGCTAGAGTGGCTAACTTCACTCAAGTCACTTTTGAACTGACTTTTCCTCACCCTGTTCTCCTCCCTTTAGCTTTCTTAGTCTTATTGCTGATTGTGCAGGGTTTAATAATTTCTATAGGCTTTATTTTTAGCTTGTGGCACAGAATTGGAATTCATTTAGCTTAGAACTGATTTGTATTTAGTTATTTTTAACTGTCAAAACACTAGGGAAGGGAAATTTATAGCATATTTTATGTAGCATTCAAAACCTCCAAACAAAAGAGCTGTTTTCCAGGGCAGAAAATTAAGATTATGCCTGCATTTGAAAAGCTAGACAACAGAATTCAGGAAAGAAAAGGCATGCTTGTGTTCTGGACATGTACAGTAACATGGCCTGCCTAACCTGTTTGCTCTCCCAGTTGCTGGAATTTGGTCTCCTTCTCTGGAAAGATTCTGAACCCATCTGGAGGTGATCCTGGGCAACCTGCTGTAGGTGACCCTGCTTTAGCAGGGGGATTGGACTAGATGATTTCCAGAGGTTCCTTCCAACACCCACCATCTCCAAGAACTGTCTCTCAGTACCTTTAAAATAAATCCTTTAAGATCTTTGAAAACTCACAGACTTGATTTCTCTTTTATCTCTTCTAATGCCCCAGGAAATTCTAGAAGACTCAGTCAGCTTTATCACAGAATCACAGAATGTCAGGGGTTGGAAGGGACCTAGAAAGATCATCTAGTCCAACCGCCCTGCCAGAGCAGGATCACCTAGACCAGCTCACACAGCAATGTGTCCAGGCAGCTCTGCAATGTCTCCAGACAAGGAGACTCCACAGCCTCCTGGGCAGCCTGGGCCAGTGCTCTGGCACCTGCACTGCAAAGAAGTTTCTCCTCAGGTTAATACTAAACCTCCTGTGTTCCAACTTGCTCCCATTCCCTCTTGTCCTACCATTGGATGCCATGGAGCAGAGCCTGGCTCTCTCCTCCTCACACTCACCCTTAACATATTTCTAACCATTCCTGAGGTCTCCTCTCAGTCTCCTCTTGTCCAGGCTGAAGAGACCCAGCTCTCTCAGCCTGTCCTCCTAGGGCACATGCTCCACTCCTTTCANACTTCTTAACTTTGTATATACAATTAAGCTGTGTTTTCAAGTGTCCATAAGCTTGTCCAGCTTCTATAAACTACTCTGCCCTTTCCAGCAAGGTCTAGATGGGATGCTGTGCTACCAGCTATAATTCAGCTCCACCAGGTGCCTGTCACACCATGAGTGTGCCCTGGGAAGGATGTTAGCAGCACATGAAGGGCAGCATTTAACATTACATTATCAAAGCACTGCCTTGGCTTTTAATTGTCGGAACTCCTATGTGGAATTTAATGGGAGTTCCAAGTGAATTGTAGTAACTTGGTTTATTTTCTCATTAGTTACCTTCAGATTTTGGTCACAGTCAAGCAGTTCTTTACATCTGAATGAACAAGCAAGGTTTGTTCCTGCTCTAATGAAGTCTAGGTATTCTCTCCATACATCCTGTTTACAGCTAGTGATTTGAGGCTAAGACTTAAAAGGCATTTCCAGGGGTAAAAACAAAACAAACCTTGCTTTTTGAAGAGCTCCTCTACCATATTTTTGAAAGCTAGAAAATAAACTTTTAAAACTAAACTTTTGAAAGCTAAACAAATTCTAGGACAGAGCAACAAATGGAGTTTGACTCTTTAAAGATACTAAATATATCCTGGTTTATTATAAGCAGTAAAAATAGCTCTGTATTGCATTGTACCAAACTTCTCTAGAGAAATTACTTTCTTGATGCTGGTTTTAGCATTTCTCTTTTTTTTTTTCTACAGGTATCACAGGAAGAGATGACCTAACTGTGGGTGCAACTACCAGTGGCAGAGTGACATTTTACCCCTGGACAATAGATAATAAATATTATACTGCAGATATTCACCTCTGTGTGGTGCCAGACACATCTGATGTTACTGGAGAGATTGCTGAATCTGTGCAAGCATTTGTTGTGTACTTTGACAGCACAATAGTAAGACTCCTCTGCTTCATTATGTTGCTTTATCTCTATGATGTATTTGCCTTATCACAGTGATAACCACAAATTATATTCTCTTCATCCTGTGCCATCTATTCCCTTTAGGCTGTTCTAATTATCAGTAGATTAATATTAAATCATGCCTGCTAACAATGGAAGCAGTTTCCTTCAGGTTTACTACTCTGCTCAGCTGGAAGAGAGGTTTTCAGTATGTAGATAAGCCACTAAGTTAGGCAAACCCTCCTCCAGCCCACCACCTCCAACTTTACTGCTAGTTCCAAAAGGTTAGCAAGAATGCAGGAGCTAAACTAATATTCAGTGCAATCATTTTACCCAAATTTTTCTCTGCTAAGCAGGCAGCAGTGAAAATAGAGCTTTACCAAGAAGCCAGAAAGATTCTGAGACCCTTCCAAAAAACATTCTAAGGATCTGGTTTTCTCTACAGATAGGAAAAGGTGCATAGCCCACCTTGAATTTTAGCCAGCCTAAAATTAAACCAGAGCCATGGGACTAGGTTATCAGCCCCAAGAACATCCACTTGTTTGTGGAAAATGGAGTAGCTGCATGTTAAACCCAAGAAATGCTTAAAATGAAATACTGATGATTAGCCCTAAGTAAAAATCTTTACTGATTTACACTAGGATTGCATAACTGATAAATATGGAAAGGAGGTCCAAGGCAGTAGGGATGAACTCATCTGTAAGGTAACTCAGGGATCAGAAGGAAGTTGCATAAGTTAGTTTCTGATTGCAACACAAGTGTCTTAAACATAGTTGATATGCAGCCTAGCATATTTCCTTACTTCATCTTACTCTAATTATTTTAAACTAAAGTATTTGAGGAAGTGTTCCAAAGAAATTATCTTTTTTTACCTCCCTTTAGGAATCTGGACTTGATAGTGTCTCTAAATGGCTTCCCCTGACAGAAGAGTGGTTACCAGAAGTCATGATCCTGGTTTGTAACAGAGTATCTGAAAATGGTATGAAACCCAAAGAAGTTCCATATTAACCTTACATAGTTTATTTTCTAGTTAACAGTTGTTTCTCAAAATATCTATGTGAGACTGGGCTTGAGATTTGATTGAGAAAAGCCAGGTTACCCTTGTGACCAGGGACAGGAGACTTAAGCTAGTTGTGGTTAAAACAATCAGAATTTTAGAAGCTAGCTTCAGGATCTCAGCAGGCACCGCAAGGCAACTAAAAAGGCATTCATATTCCTGGTGTGCATGAGCCTCTCTGGTGAAGAAGAGAGTTTGCTTAACTACAGGGGAAAGTACATTGATCTTTTTTGACCATTTGGACTCAAACACCATGTTGCTTTGGGTGTAGATCAGTATATAGAACACAACAGCAAGCTGTAAGGTGCAGCTATGTCCCTGTAACTTAATTCAGAGTCAAACCTAGGGTCCAGAGAAGTCTTCATGCACTGTGGCATCTCATCTACACTTCCCTTGGAGTACCCACTGCAAAGCCATTGCAACAAAAAAAAATGCAAAGGAGGTTTCTTTAACCCTGGAGCTTTTGGAATCAAATTCAAAGTGAGTGAAGGACCCACACCATCTGCTATATACAATCCAGAATAAACAACTTTGAGGGAATAATCTGTAGCTAAAGATTTGATTGCTACTATTAGAGATTCCTCTCAAGTGTGTGTTTAGTATGCATTTTTGTTTCCCCATTTCAGGTATTAACAGACAGAAAGCTCAAGAATGGTGCATCAAGCATGGCTTTGAACTGGTAGAACTTAGCCCTGAGGAGCTGCCTGATGAAGATGGTAGGCCTGCTACTTGTGTTTTTGCTTTTAGAATGAAAAGCACACCAAAAATATCTTCCAAACAATTGCAAGGGATATAACTTCATGTGCTACACCATTACAGCATGGAATGCTCCCAGTTGGTGAGGCTTAGCCTCAGCTATAAAAGGTCAGGAGGAGGAGGTTATTTCCTCCAAGAATTCCATTTGTCTCCTCCCAAATCCAGCTGCTGTTTACATAGCACCTACATAGAAATAATCTCTGCTCCTTTTTCTGTCACTAATCCTAGGACTATATCAATAGAAACATTTATATTTCACTTTGGAAATACTTGTAAAAAAAACAAGACCCCGAGATGCACAAGGGCAGGAAAATCCTTTGTCATTTTTAAAAAGACTTTTAAAAACTACTGTACCTACCAAGAGAAGATAGACATTATTCAAATGGTGACATGACAGGCAGAGACTTAAAAACATTTGAGACTAGCACACACTGCTACACAGGAAGTAAACCAGTTTCAAACTGAGTGGTTGACCATATGTTTATTACTTGAAAAACCTAAAAGCAGGAGCATGATGTGTGATATTCCACTCTTGAAAAGTGACTGTGCACTTCCTGACAGCCTTATCAGCATCAGCTTTATCTCCTTACTTCAGTCATGCAAAAAAAAGTGTTGACAACCTCTCCCCTCTGTAGAGCCAAAATGAGTTGACTGTGTGTCCAGCCTCAAGTGGAATTAGTCACATTTGCTCCATTTCAGGTTCACCAAGCACATAGATGTCACCAAAAATAATTGAGTCTGAAGATCTTCTAAGATAGAACTCAAGTTCCTGCCTCTCTTTAAAGGCCTACATTAAAATCATATCTTGATTAGTTAAGAACCTCCCCCTGCTCCTCCCTCTGCCATGTCTTTAAAGGTGCATTTTGGGGCACTGTTGCTCAGTGAGGGAGGGATACACATTCCTGAATTATAGAAACCAGAAAAACCCAAAGTTAGTACCCCTAGAAGTTTCCTCATGAAGCACTTCAAAACGAAATATTAGTCACATTAAGTGAAGCTTTTGGGTTTTTCCTATGGAATGATTACTGTGAAGAACAAGCTATTTACTGTTTAAATAATAGTAATGATAAACAACTCAGGCTGTTAACATTTGGAGCATTAAGATATATGTTCTTTCCTGGATTTTTGAGTATGGAAGTTGATTGACTGTGATTCATGTAATTTTTCCCCCTCTATTCCAGTGAGTAATATCTACCCCATAGACACACTGTAGAAATGACTTACAAAAGATAAAATGGACACAGGGAGCATCCTGGGATGTTATCTGTTTAAAAAGGATCACAATTCTGGCAGCTCCTCACAAATGAGCTGGAGCTTTTACTGGGATTACACTGAGTTGTTTATGTAGTAAGGAGAGGAACTCTCTAACCTGAGACTCTTCATAATAACTCTGATACAAAACCAAACAGCAGCACCACAGAGGGCAAAATACTTGATCCAATTCATTTGTAAAGGCAGTTTTAATTCCTGCACCTGTCCCTGAGTCATCCTAGAAGACTTGGATTTTAAGCACCCGGTTTCCAAAGGGGTTTTCCCTCCCCACCTATTGCTTTGTGAGACCTGCACAAACATGGGAAGCTGACTAAACTGAGGAAATGGGAAAACTGACTTTAGACAAAGTGGTGTCAGATCTGTTCAGTAAATAAGTCCAAATAATTCTTCCCATAGTCTTCCAAGTTACTGTAATTCACAGGATTACTGGAACATTCAGAGTTAGATGCTGTGGAGATAGCTTTACAATACTCATTTTCATTTTAACAAGTGTTAAATGGTTATCTGGAGTTATTTTCAAAGGAAGGAAAAGTAATTCTAGCATCTATTTTTACACTCTACAGCATTCTAAAACATCTCTGCTTTGCTTTTAAAAGGAACTTCAAAATTGTTTATTACTGTTAACTTTACATAGTTATTTAACATTGTAGCCTAAATATTTAACACAACCCCACTAGGAATATTTCAATCTTTCTGCAAAAGGCTGAGAGCTCACAGTTCATAATACCTGGAAGCCTAAACCAAGAAATGAGTCATTAATTGAGAGTTGTTTGGCCTCTGATGAAGGAAAGGGCAAGTAAACTCTGTTTCCTAACAAGAGGAAATCCTTTCTATCCATTGCTGTAAATGAGAACAGCCATTCAGTCCCACATCATCTTATTTTCAGGCATGGCATAATGAGTTTTAGTCTTACAGTGACAAGTGCAATGTCTTTTTTTGGTTTAGATGATTTTCCAGAGTCCACTGGAGTGAAACGAATTGTACAAGCCCTGAATGCCAACGTGTGGTCCAACGTAGTCATGAAGAGTGGTATGTAACACACATTCCTCTGACAGGAGTTCTCAAGAACACAAGGCCTAGAGGGTTTAGTCTTCACAGCAAAAGATGAAGCTGAGCAGCCACAGTGCCACTGCCTCAATACACAGAGAACTAGAGTATCCTTCCACCTTCTGCATGCAGCAGTAGGGCTTCAGTTATTGTCCCTTGATGCACAGACACATTTACAGACAATGGCTGAGCTGCCTTCCTGCTTACTCTCTACCTTAACTTGCTCTCTACCAAAAACTTGAGTTAAATGTTCCACCAAGTCTTCAAAATTCAATGAAAAATGAAAGCATATTCCACCAAACTCCAGCAGCAAACAGCTAGTCATTATCAGCTTGGGCTGAAAACTGAGATATGGTTTAGTGGAGAAGATCCAAGTGTTAAATACCAAATCTGTTACAGTTTTTGGAAAAAATATTGGAAACAAGGATGAGAATAGCAAGTGCTGAAATGAGACTGGGTAAAGAAGCAGTATCAAATGTCTGCTGAAGGACATAGAATCATAGAATCCTAGAATGGTTTGGGTTGGAAGGGACCTCTGGAGCTCATCTAGTCCAACCCCCCTGCAGTGNGTGCATTTTAAGGAGGACTGTCTTCCCTACAGAAAACCACTTGAGTCCATGAAACCACAGAATTTCTTGAGCACACTGCAAAGAACAAGCAACCCCAGATATTTCCTGCAGATAATTGAGTACCAGGTAGAGACAGAATGTTGGCAAAATCACTTTAGGATTAGCCTAATTAGAAAAGGAAATACTGTGGCTAGCCAGTAAATAGAGATGCTTCCATTTAGTTGAAAATCTTTAATTACCTTTCTAATAGTGCAGGCTGCTTCAGGAAATGTAGGAAGCTTAAACTCTCATGGAATGCTTGGCCTTACATTTGTTGTTTCACAAAGTCTCATCCCACTAGCAACCTTCCACTGGCTGCTCCCTGATGTACAATTTTCCACTGCTGCAGCTTCTTCCTTCCTCTGTCTTTTAGCTTGATAATGATATCAAGTGCTAAGAAGCCTCTGCTGGTTTGTGTAACTGCATAAAAGTTACTCAAACTCAGAACTAGGATGAAAAAGAAGTGATAATATTTTTTTTAGACTAGCCTTTTGAGTATTTCTCATTCCACATCCAAGTGAGTTTAAGGTGGGGTCTAATTTTCTGTAACAATTGGAGATGCTGTAAAGTTACCTCACAAGTGCTAAAACTTTTTTTAAGCACTCTATTTCCTGCCTTTGACAAGATCCCACTTTACAGAACAAAACTTAGTCACATGTTCT
The DNA here is from genome assembly GCA_013396975.1 of Bucco capensis. Classification (NCBI taxonomy): domain Eukaryota; kingdom Metazoa; phylum Chordata; class Aves; order Piciformes; family Bucconidae; genus Bucco; species Bucco capensis. The sequence goes on from VWZO01009703.1 coordinate 533,231, forward strand.
GTTCTTTGTGGGGGGAAATTCCTATACATCACTAGTGTGCTTTGTTAAGGTCAGACTCCCTAAAAACTCCAGATTTTCTGTCTCCACTGTACAGAAACCACACAGCATTGATGCACTTTACTACAAACCCCTCAGGAAATGAGCTATATTTGCAAGTTGTCCCAATCTGACTCTGCCTTCAAAGGGAAATTGTTGAGCTCATTTTGCCTAAAATAAACCTTTTTACAACCTGCAACATATCTTTTGTTTTCAGCTTCCTCCTGATCCTGGAAACTGGCCTCCCTGTTCTGCTTAATTCCCTATAACTGTTGGCCATTTCCAAACCATGGAGTCACCCTTCACATGAAGATTTTTGCATACAGAATAAGATATTTATGTGGTAGTAAATGCTTGTAGCCCTGCTGAATGTAGCCACCCAAAAAACTACTATTATAGCTTTGCCTTCCTTTAACTATCTGTCTGTATGAGAATTTAGGTTTACAGACAGAGCAGGAATGACTTTTTCCAAGTACAAGCATTAAACCCATATTATTTTAAGGTGTTTTATATCTTAAACATAATTCTTCTCAAGTTGTGAAGTGGTTTTTTCACACACCTGTTAAGAAAATTCCTGATGTAATTTTTCCCCCTCTAGTCATTAAATACATTAATTCACAGCAATTCATAAAAATGAACATTAAATACAACATAGTTGTATTAGAGACAGTTTCACATCAACTAACACCACATGCTTTGTGAGGAAATAAAGCACTATTGCCTGTGTTAAAAAAAAACAACCAAGCAGTCTTACCTGAGAGGCTCCAGAGGGCAATTCCCTTTGGAAGTTGGTGTAAAGTTTTTGGTTCTTCAGACCTCAGAGCTTTCTTCTGTTAGAGAATCAGGTGGGCAGAGGAGCACAAGTAGTGCTTCAGTTAACCTCTTTCCCTTTCAGAGGTAGAACACTGCTGTTGGCCTTACCAAACCCCTCCAGAGCAAAGCTAGCTGACCAAGGTGGTGACAGAAGAATTACTTAGTGCCCTCTGAAAAAAGCTGCTTGGCTAATTTCCTGTTTCAATAGGTGCTTTAGTGCTCCCAGCTGAAGCTGGTTACTTCAGGTGGGGTCAGTTGTTAGGCTGCTTCTCTTTACAAACAATTCACCTGATTTAGAGGGACTGCTCAAACTTAGCTAATGAAACAAGTGAGGAATTTGGACTTTTTCATTCCAGTTTTTTTGTGGAAGTCAGGATCACTGTGTGTCAGCTAGAAACTGACTGTGGAGGAGCAGTAGATAGACACAGTGCAAAACATTTTACTAGGAAATGAGCATAGAATCATAGCATGGTTTGGGTTGAGAGGGACCTTAAAGATCATCTAGTTCCAATCCCCCCCTGCCATGGGCAGGGATGCCACCCACTAGACCAGGTTGTCCAGGGGCCCATGCAGCCTGGCCTGGGACACTGCCAGGGATGGAGCATCCACAGTTTCTCTGGGCAACCTGTGCCAGTGCCTAACCACCCTCTGAGTAAAGAATTTCTTCCTAACATCAAATCTAAATCTTGCTCTTTCTGTTTAAAACCATCCCTCTCTTGTCCTGTCACTAGCTGTCTGTGTAAAAAAATCTCTTTTTTATAAGATTGCTTTAAGTATTAGAAGGCAACAATAAGGTCTCCCTGGAGTCTTCTCTTCTCCAGGCTGAGCAACCCCAGATTCATACCTGACATACCTGCTCTGGTGAGACCTCCTCTGCAATACTGNCACAGCATGCAATTAATTAGACTTGTGAACCTCCATACACTCCATCATCATGGAGCCCCCAACCATTACAATAATTGAATGAGCTAATTTTTGGCTTTGAGCATTGTGTAAGGCATCACCCTCTTCCTGAATGGCACCCAGAAGTTGAATAACTTTCAGAGAGTTTATAGGAAAGCTTTTCAAAGGGTGTGCCTGCACCCAAGTGTTATGTCTGCCACCTCCCTAACCATGGATCCAGAAACAAACAGCTGCTTTTCAGAGAGCCCTGCTGGAGAGTCCAGTTCCTCTAACTGGGAACTGTAATTACACTGGCTAAGGTTATGTGTCTGTGCTGGTGGTGGAACTGGAGCCACTGGCATGTACAGGATGAACACTAGTGATAGATAGGAAAGAGCTACATGATTAGGTCACTTCATCCACCCCTCTGCCAGTGTAGGGAATGTTCTCTCTCAAGTACATTCTGGACTGCAATGTCCCATCTAGCTTCAGATGACTCAGAATTTGGCTAGTCATTCCAGTTTCACTAACGCCAGCTCTTTGCTCAGCCTGCTGAAACTTGAGGAAGCTCTTTTGGTTTGGATTGAAAGTCTCAATTTCATATCACTTAGTTGCCTCTTAATTTGGCTGATGAACTTCATGGCTTGCAAGTGATCATTTTGAAGGCAATTCATTCAGCTTGAGTGATTGACCTCTTCCCAAACCTTTGGCAAGTGATCTGATAAAAGCAGTAAAATGGTGTAAAAACAGAGCCAGTTGAGGGAAATAACTGCTGGGGAGAGCATGAAGAGAGAAGAGGACAGGGACAGGAACAGGGCATGCATTAGCCTGAGAACACAGTGAGGATTAGTAACCAACCAGCAAATGAGGTCTTAGGAATTCTCTAATGGAGACATTTTACATGTTTTCTAGATATCTGATGGTTATTAGTTACACATTCAGCTCTTCAACATGAAATTTTGTATAAATCAAGTCAATTTGGAAGAGATCCCCCAGGCTGGGATAGTTCCAGAAAGCCACTGGCTTCTTAAGGAAAAATGTGCCAGAAATTCACTGGCCCAAAGCCAGTAGAGGTTAATTGGTTAGGCTTTAGGAGTTCTCCTTTTGGGTAGGACAGAGTCCCTGCAGCACTACCATCTGGAACCATTCAGATCTGCTTTTTCCCCCAATCTATGTATTGTGTATATCTAGAAATGTCTTTGTAAGAACAAAAGCTTCAAGCTTTGTGGTTGCAGAGAAAAATCATTACTGTTTGACTCTACTGGAGGTGGATGAAGGACACTCTGCTTGGGTCAGTCCTAAAAGGTTCAGGTGTTTTAAGCTACAGGTCCTTAAATAAATGCACTATTCCAGGGGATGGGACTTTCCAAGTGGTCTGTGGAGATCTTCTAAAGGTTGGCTGGTGTTAGTTGTGGTCTAAGCATAGTCTTATTACTCTTTCATTTACTCCATGGCTGTTGCTAGACAGATCATTTTATAATGAACAAGAAACCCTAAATATTGGATGAACTCAAAAACACTCTTGCAATGTAATGTATGAAAATTAATTACTACTGCAACAATGCCATGAGTTGTCAGTGTGAACAGTCAGTGAAACAAATGTTTCTTTGCCTCCTGTCAGGCTGGAATTTGCAAATGGGGCCTGCAGATAGTAAAATACTGTTTTTATCAGAAAGGCTTTTAGATTACCAGAATAATTTACCTTAACCCAACCTAGCTGTGTTTATTTCAGAACCCATCATAGATACAGAGATTCAAGAGCTGGCCAACCTTGCTGCGAGAGACAGTGACCTGGAGGCCATGGAAAGGACCTTTGCCAAGCTGAAAGAACTGAGAGGTAAGGTACCAGGGAGAGGCACACTGAGCTTTGTCACCTCTTCTAACCACTCCAAGGCATGAAACCAGTGTGTGAGCTGGGAAGGTTGTGCAAATTCCTGTTCTCCTGTCTGAGGCTTTTTACAAGTACTTGATCTTTTCGTTAATTTGCCTTTTGTCTTGCCACTGCTCTTGAAAGAAGTAGCTTGGCTGGCTGTTGTCACCCTGATTTTGTCCCCTGTGAACCAAAGCTGCAGTTTTCTACTAACAAACCTGTAACAAGACTTCTCTTTTCATTTAGCTCTACCACTCTGCCAGTCTTGCAGTTTAAAGCTAGAAGTGTTTGAGATGAACTCCAGTGTGCTCAGAAGCATAATTTCAGGAGGGTTTGGGAATCACAATTGATGCTTTTTTGATGATCTTATCTAGTTTCTTGTTAGTCCCTTAAAAGCAGCTGCAGTAGGCCATTCTCTCCCTCCTGAGGTTGACAACTTCAGTCTTCTTTTCCACAGAAGAAGGTGAAAAATTGCCTCCTGAACAAAGAAAACGCCACGCGGAAAAGGTGAGGTGGTGAACAATGGGGGTTTCCTTTCCAAACCATAGTTCCTTCTCTCCTAGAGCTCCTCTGTTAAAAAGTAGGAAGAACAACTCACACAGTCCTAGGCTGGACTGTCTGGTGTCTCCCAAACTGAACAACAAACCTGGAAGTTTGAAACACCAGGAAAATCTTTCCCTTTCGGTGTTTCTGAAGCAAAGGCTGTGCAGTCGCTGAGGGTGGAAGCCTCCTTCTGCTTCTGTCAACAGAAAAGCCTTGAGCTCAGGGAAAATTGAATCATGCCCTGATTAGCACAGGTTTTGTATCACATATGCCTCCCACCAACTGTAAAGTGTTGCCTCTGTGGGGAAATGTCTTACTTCCAGAGTGAATTAGTATTACACCTAGAAACATGGCTGCTAGATTATTTAGCTGTTGTGGAGTTTCTCCTTCTTGGATGGTAAATGCAAAACCTTCAGTCCCTTTGAGGGGAGTTTTCCTCCCTTTCCCATCTTTTTTTCCCTTTCCATTGTTAGGCAGCCAAAGCTTTCTGGATGGTAATCAGTGGAGAGAGAGATGAAATTGAAGGGCTCTCCTCCGATGAAGAAAACTAAGTTCTTCTGTAGCTGCAAGCAACAAGAAGCCTAAAAGAGGGAAGCTTTCCTGCAGTGAGTGTTTATTGTGCAAAGCCCCATTTAGCTTTAGTTGCTTGCTTTGGTTAAAGGTTTCTCCACATCACTGTAGTTAAGTAACACATTCCACAACACCTAATGGCTTGAGGGTGTTTTTTGTCTGCTTGTTATTTATTCTCTCTGGGAGGATTTTGTGATGGGAATGCATGCAGTGAGAGGAAACAATAATTAGTTTCACATTTTTTTCAAATTAACATTTTGATTGTTGTTGTTGGAGTTTAAATAAAGAAATTTACTACCAGTTATCTCTCCACATATGGCTGATGGTTAAGTGACTGCTTAATTCTAAACTCAACATTTTCAATGTAGGCCTGTTTGATGGTTTTTTGTCTGGCTTTATAGCTGACTTCCTAGTTCAAACAAACCAGATTTATGTGAGCCATGAAGAGAAAGTTGCTGAATTGTGCCCTGTTTTGGGATGCTCTGCCAAGGCTGCAAGGTGAATCCTGCTGAGTGCCAAAGCGATTACAAATGGCCCACAGGCTTTGAATTCTGTTTTGCCTCTGTAAGCCTCTGGTCCTTTCCCTGGAAAGTCAGGTATTGTGCCACACTCCCTGGGTTTCCATTAGAAACTAAATTTGGGATTAAATGCAAGACAGATTGCTGCTGCTGTTCTGGGGATGTCATTCCCTGCCCAAACCTCCTGCTGTGCTTGGCTTCCAAGGCCTGCACAATTCACAGGCCTTCTGCTGATGAATTCTGTCCTAAGGACCTAAAGATGAAAGCTATTGATTTCAAAACCCATGCTGTCACCTGATGTACTCAGCTAGCTGAAGATGATCCAGCAGTGTGCCCAGGTGGCCAAGAAGGCCAGCAGCATGCTGACCTGGATCAGCACTAGTGTGGCAGCAGGACTAGGGCAGGGATTGTCCTGCTGGACTGAGCACTGGGGAAGTCACACCTGGAATCCTGGGCTCAGTTTTGGGCTCCTCACTCCCAGAAGGACATTGAGGTGCTGGAGAGTGTCCAGAGAAGGGCAATGAAGCTGGTGGAGGGTCTAGAGCATAACTGTTGTGAGGAGCAGCTGAGGGAACTGGGGTTGGTTAGCCTGGAGAAAACAAGGCTCAGGGGAGACCTCACTCTTGGCAAGTTCTGAAAGGAAGTTGGAGCCAGGTGGGGGTTGGTCTCTTCTCCCAGGGAACTAATGATAGGACAAGAGGGAACGGCCTCAAGTTGCACAAGGGGAGGTTTAGGTTGGACACTAGGAACAATTTCTTTCTCAAAACGGTTGTCAAGCTCTGGAAGGTTCAAAAATGTTCTCATCTCTCATCAATGCTGAGCAAGAGCTCAAGGGTGCAGGGGGCAAGAGGCTGGGGCCAGACTCTGCTCAGTGGTGCCCAGGGCCAGGCCAAGGGGCAATGGGCACAAACTGGAACCCAGCAGGTTCCATCTGAGCAGGAGGAGAAACTTGTTTGGTGTGAGGGTGCAGAGCCCTGGCCCAGGCTGCCCAGAGAGCTTGTGGAGTCTCCTCTGGAGAGATTCCAAAGGCACCTGGAGGTGATCCTGGGCAAGCTGCTGTGGGTGAGCCTGCTGGAGAAGGGGAGGGGTTGGACTAGATGATCTCTAGAGGTGGGATTCAGGGATCTTGTGATCTTTTGCCTTCAGGTTGGGTAGTTTTACTAATCCCTCCTTAAATACAGCCAAAACATGCTATCATTTCCTGGGCTTAGAAGGCTTTTCATTGTAATACCACTGCTCTTCTGGTGTGAGAAAACATGCTTTTGTTACACTGTCTGCTATTGATTTGGTTACCTGTATGAAACAGTCCAGACAGCTTTTGAGGCCAAGTCCTGTCTTTCCCTGTAGCCAGATCTGTTTCCATTTCTTTTTGTGATTAAACTAGTCATTAAGTCCTTATAAATATAATAAATTAAGTGTAAAATTAAACTGAAAAAGTCCAAATGTGCCACTGTTTGCTAGTGAACATCCAGCTCCTGAACAAAGGCCACAGAAATGCTGTGTTCAATTAATTATTAAAAGGGGAAAACATTACTTGCAAAAAATAACAGTAACAGGTATCTCAAACAAAAAAGGATTACTCTGATAGTGTTTTGAATTTGTGGAAACTTTATCCCAAACATCCACAATTAGTAGATTCTAGGATAAAAAACCCAACTCCCCAAGGTTTCTATCTGTTGCAAGGTGGTGCTGTGGTGTTGGACTCTGCTTCCCAGCCTTGGTGAGGCTCACTATCCACCACCTTCCCTTCCTCCCCTGCAGCCAGCCTAACCCAACTGCCTGGTGCAGAACCCAGGAGGAGAAAGCCCTCCCTGGAGCCAGGAGAAAGCACAGAGACAGGGATGAAACCTCCCTACAGAACCACCCACCTCAAAGCTGTGTTTTGCTCCAGCTTCCCATTTTCAGTGCAGAAAAGATGCTGCTACTGAAGTCCATGATAGATTCAGGTGACAAGCAGCAGAACTTGGAGCTGATTTACTCCCTCACATTGGAGTTTTGGCAGCCCCAGTAGAAAACCTGGACAAGACCTTTTCATGACAGCATTGTTGGAAAAGGGAGTGGAAAAAGTATTCTCGTAAAGCCTCTCTCAGGAAAAACAACCCCCCAAAAAATACAAAAATCTGAATTTCAGTGAAACCCTGGGAGGAACATTAGGAGTTCATGGAATGAGATCATCGTGTGCCTTGGCGTGGTTAGCAGTGCTGTTTGGAGAATGCCCTCCCCAAGGCCATTCACCAGTAAATGTACATTTAGCTGTGGGTTTTTTCCCCCAGTATGGTGCCTGACCTCTCTATCTGCCTTCTATTGAAACAGCTCCCTCATTTCATAGCCCAGAGTCACCTCTGGGTGCAGCCCCAGCAGTGACAGCAGCAGCAGGGACATGTCCATGGCAGCCAGTTCTCTACAGCTCCAGCACCCTGCAGCCGCCACTGTTCAAGCTCATTTCTGACTACAGCTCCTTGGGAGGCAGGGAGGAGGAAGCAACACCACAGCAAAGAGAGACCACAGATTCAAGAAACCCATTAAAGCAAGGGGCAATAGCAAAAAATCCCTGAATCCCACAATCCCAGCATAGTAGGGGTTGGAAAGGACCTCTGGGGATCATCTAGTCCAACCCCCCTGCTAAAGCAGGCTCATCCACAGCAGCTTGCCCAGGATCACCTCCAGCTGCCTTTGGAATCTCTCCACACAAGGAGACTCCACAAGCTCTCTGGGCAGCCTGGACCAGGGCTCTGCACCCTCACACCAAACAAGTTTTTCCTCATACTTATGTGAAACAGTGAACATTTAGCTATGTCTGATTTTTCCAGCAAGTCAACAATAAATCCTCTCAGCCCCAGCACTCTACTTTCCCTCACCTTTGAATCCTGTTAGTTAAAAGAACTAGTTGCAATTCTTGTTTTATTTTATTATACCTGGCTTTACATTCTTAAACTGTAACAAAAATGAAGATCTCACCTGTATCTGAGATCTTGTGCAAACTGCTTGGGACAACCTTCATCACCCATACCTAAAGATGCTGTTGTCTCTGAATTACCAGTGGTTTCCAAACTCCAGATTCTTTCATTTTCTGTCCTTAAATGTATTTTTACAATGTCCTTAGTTGCTCAGGAGCCTCAGTTTTCAAATCAAAGTTTATTAAAATGTCAAAAAAATAGACCTTACAGTTTCACATATGCAATAAAAGGGCATACATAGTACAGGCCTTTAGTAACAAAATAGGTGAGTAATGTTTAACAAGCTAAAGCAGGTAGGTGACACCACTGGTCATTAACATACAATCTCAGCTTAAGAAAAATCTAAACACTACTGCAAACATGCTCATACATAGCTACCAAAGAGGGAAAAGTTCAGTCTGGAGTGAAGGAAGCATGCTGCCTGCCTTGGGAGAGTCAACTGGGATGCACCTCAGCAGCAGAGACTGGTGTAGGCTCTTCCAGTACCCACATACTGGAGGAAACAGAAGATTGACCACAACATACATGGAGTAGTATGTTAGTTTCTCTGTAAAGCCTCATAAAGCTGCAGAGCACAATTCAAGGGCTCATCTGGGAACCTGACTTGTTGCTAAAGGATCAAACAGCAACTGGGGTGAAGGCTCCTGCTGGAGAAGTCCTTGTTCTGGTTTATTCACAGAACTGTTGCTCAGTTCTGAGGTGAGTCTCTTCCTCTCACATCAGTAACTGCCTCACTTTTGGCAATCACCAGAAAGGGACATAGGATAAGGTTTTAATACTCTTGAGTCCTTAATTGCTCTTATCTGTTAAAAATTAAATATTGGATTCCTCTGAATATTCCAGAAAGACAACATAAATACAAAAGCATGTACATAATAAAAAAACATCTACTGGATTTCTTAACCCCACCTCTCAATCAGCTACTATAGAGTGACTAATTAGTTCTCATTCCAGCTTACCAGCTTATTTGTGAAAGTCCATTCCTCCTACCTATCCAGTACCTTGGAGAACTGGGACAGCTTGAAGATCTTTTGGGATATGGCTGAAGTCCTTCTGTTCTTCTTGCTCCTTGTACTTTTCCAGTTAGTAAGCAGCACAGGGCATGGATGTCAACACTTGCTGCTTGAGATGGAGTCCTGGATGTCCTTCCCCCTGTCCAGGAGTCCTCTGCAAGAGTTCAAACTATGCTGATCCTTATGGGGAGAGGAAACTCCCTTAACTCTTTCTGAAAGGTTACCCCCAGCTTTTCCATGGCTATCTGTGTAGCCAGAGCTTCAGGGAAATGCATGATTTGATTTCCATCTTGGTACATAACACACACTGATCCTGGCTATTCAATCAAATGGACAGCACTGGATTACTTCTGAGACAAGCTTAACACAAAATATAAACTGCAATTCAGTTCAATACATTAATAATAATTAAAAAAAAACAACAACCAAAACAAAATCACTACAGTCATTTAAAACCACAAGGCCATCAGTATCATCTGCCAGCAGCCAGGCCCTTGTGTATGGCTACACCAATTAAAAAGAGTCAAAGTTCCTGCTAGTGACTCTACTAGTAACAAACGTGTATGAAATCCTGGGAAAACTAGCCAAGACTACCAGGAAATGAGAAGAGATTCCAGTCCAGGTCTGTAATCTAAGCTAGGGCATGGCTGATTGCATACATTTGTGCTACATATCAAAGATACTTCAATCAAGTTCCAGAACACAAGTGAAACCCAAGGGCAGGCACGTGCACCTCTGGGGCACCACTGCCTGCCCTGACCTACAGCCACATCTCACCCCTTCCCTTAGTGTCCAGCAGGATTCAGCATGTTGCAGATCCAACAGGGAATCAGGTTCCATTAGCTGCCATCCACTTCCAACTGTGGAGCACAAAAGGAAGCTCAGCCACCAGCATCCCTGCCCCAACCTTCATCATCTTGTCATTTGTTGTATGGTTCAGGACTTTCCATTTGGCTTTATAAAGGAACTTCAGAAACCATAGAGCTTGTATGAATTAGTGAGAAGGCAAACAAAGGGGAGGAGAGGAAATGAGTACTTCAGTGGAGATAATCTCCTCAATTTCATCTAACTGTCCTGCTACAGCAAGCTTACATTTTCCAGCTGAAATCATTTTACTTAAGGGATGATGAGGGGAGATTAACTGAAGTTTTAATGCATCATCCAAATCCTGTTTTTCCAAAGGCATCTAGTAATAACAGCAATTAATTATCCTTTATCAAGCAGAAGATAGGAATCTAGTTCCTAGTGGAAATCCAGGTCCAATTCTTAGCTTGACTGAGGAGGTGATTCCTATTAAAAGGATTATTCCAGCTCTGGGTCAGGTCAGGTTCCTGCACACATCATCACATGTCAGCAGCTCTCTGAGACTGGAATTTAAGATGTCATTTTTGTTGCTAATGCACAATGCTAATCCAGCTTCCTCCACCAGTCTGGGGACAAGGAAAACCATTTTTTCTCTCAAATAGGTGAATATGGCTCGAAGACACAGGGGGAGAAAACCTGGGGCCATTTCACATGGCAGACTTTTTCCCCTCTCTCACTACAACAGCAACTCAAATACTTCCACAAAAGTCAGGATCAATTTTTGTTTGCAACCATGTCAGAAACCTGTATCTGGAAGCAGATGTGAAATTAACCCACAGTGACAGACCTACTTTTTAAATGGCTAGAAAATACTATTTTAGACAGATGCTCTTACTGCACAAGTCCAAGCAGTCAGAGATGTAACTGAGACCAAGCACACTACAGAAGCTAAAACCCCTGAAGAGCCTAGGAACCCTCCAGCTAGGACCACAAACTGTGTGGCACAGGGAAAGCTCCAGTCCAGATTCTGCAAGAGGATATTCCTGAGTGCCTAATCGTTCAGGAGCACATCCACCACTGGAAAGCTTCCTCAGAATTTAGATGTCATATACAAAATGTCACTTCTTGTTTCTGGAGGACAAGTCTCTAAAGCATCCCTCTGTTTGCCTGGTAAAAACACCATTACTGAGCCTCTGGGATGCTCTGTTTTGTGCCCAGGGACCAAGGGGCATCTCATATCCTGTCTTGCTGATGGCTTGGGTCCAAAAGTGGTGGTTTTCTGCAAACCAGGTGGTGGATTGATAAATGGAGGTCTCCAAGGAACAAGCACATGGGAAGAGCCTCTCTCTGCAGCTAGGCAGGAACATGGGAACTCTTGGGAAGTGTCTGACATGCTGTTACACATCAGCACCCTGTGATGATCTCAGCCCGACACTGAACTCGCAGAGCCACTCGTGTTCCCAGCTGGAGCACAGAGATGGGCAGCACTAAAGCCTTAACACAAACCACTACAAGTTCATCCAAGTCTGTCCTTCCCAGAGCCAGACCTAGCTTGGGTGTTTTGTCTTTCATACATGAAAAAAGAAGACAAGATTTCCATAGGAAACTGAATATCACTTTCTCCTCTCCCCCTTCTAATATTTTGGCACAAAGGCATATGCTATTTGATGCAGATACAAAGAAACAGGTAACTGGAGAGCACTGACAGAATTCTGAGGCTTATTTGGCAAATTTGAACCCTAAAACCAAGTGCTAAGCATTGTAGCTTTTTTTCCAGTGTGGAAGTTGCTTGCCATGACAATTGCTGCAGAGGAAAAAAACGTATATTAAACAGTCTGGAGCATGAATGTTTAAAATGAGCATTTTATAATACAAGTAAATACAGACTCTCCCAATTTCTCCAGGCAAACCCCACATCTCAGAGCATTTGAATCAGATGAGATAGGTTTTAAACAGAGGGAGTTTGTGGCTGAGATGTGGTGGTTGGTGCACAGTCAGAGGTGACAGCATGTGATAAGCTTGTGAGCTGCACCTCACTTCCATCACTAGAGCAGACCTGGACACTGAATTCACTAAGCCTCTAAGACTCCAGGAGTGGCAGATACCATTCAACAGACTGAGAAAATAGAATACAAACTTTCTGTAGTTAATGCAAACAGACTGTATGATAACCAAGGCTTAACTTGTCCAGCCAGAGCTCCCCACGTGGCAAATGTCTGTCTGTGAGCAGCTCAAGTCAAAAGTCACTGCAGCAGTAGCAGAGGAGCCTTGAGTCTGGCCTCTTGCTTCACATCAGTCCCATCCGAGACCATCAGCTGCATCCCTCAGGCATGAAGCAAGGCTCTCCCTCCTTGTTAGTAGTCCAGCATGGGAAATCCATTCCTTTTGGGAATATTACTAGGGGAATTAGTTCTTCTGTGTGCTTTAAATGCTTCCTTTTCCCCAGTGCTGCTGCAATCCCAGTGGATCAGGTGGATGGTGACAGGAATCCATGAGGAACAGTCATCCCACAGGATCTGGCTTCTTGGAGATGCTGCAGGAAACAAGCCTGGAGTTGTGTGAGGCAAATGGAAAGTTTCCTTGGAGCTGTGAGTGGCTCCCAACAGCATGGAGTGAGCAGCATGCCAGGTAGGCCCCGGCTGGAGGCAGAGCTCTGGCTCCTCTCCTCTGAAACAAAGTCCAGTTTTTTATGGTGATAAACTTCAGCTTCAACTTCTAACTGCAATGGCCCATAGCATTGTAACCAAAGTGCTAACAGTTTCAGTGGAAGTGGCTTAAATGGGTATTTAGTTAAGAAAAAAACAAACCAAAGAAAACCCACTTTTTTTTTCTTGCTTTTTAGCAGATTTTTTTCTTCCTCATCACTTCAGTAACTGGGAATTTGATTACTCTGCATTTTGCTAAGGGTTAAGCCAATTCCATTCTCCAGAGTGTCTTTGTTCCCCCCACGTGCCCCCAGGGGATGCTTCCTTAGGAGACACTGGAACAGCGAATACTGGGGGAGCCCATCTGTGTCAGGACCTTGTCTAGCCACTGCAGAGGACCATTAAGATGCAGTTCAATCCAGCAGGGAGTACTGGTCACAGTCTGCCTCCTACAAGAGAAAAGGGGTTGAGGGAGAGAAGCAAAATAAGAACATCAATGTGACTTACCAAACTTCACAAATGTGAAAAGGTTTTACAGCTACTGAAGCATTCTTTCCTGCTTAGACAATAGTCTTGCATGTGGGGCCAAAGGAATGTCTCTCTCCTCTCTAACAAGCTTTTGGCCTCTTCTGCCAATTGCTTTTAAACCCTTACCTTTGCTCTTAACATTTCTGATGATCCCAAAGGAGCAACTCACTATAGAACCTCTTTACTACTCAGATTTCTGCATCTGATTCCCTGAAGTGAGAAAAAGGTGTTTATATATGCAAAATTCTTCAGTTTTATTTTGCATCCCTTGCCTCTCCTGATTAGACAGCAGTGGTTCACTAAATAGGTTCAATTTCTCTGTGTGTAAGACAAGGATATTCTCATTTTACCATATATTTAGGTTTTAGCAGAATGGGGAAGTGATGGAGATCACCACTGAGCCATCACACTCCCTCCTGCAGCCCCATGGAGCACTCTCCCCTGTGCAGCCAGAGCTTGGCCTCAAGATGTGCCAGAGGAGGTTTAGGTTGGATATTAGTAAAAAATTCTTCACTGCAAGAGTGGTTAAGCATTGGCTCAGGCTGCCCAGGGTACTGGTGGAGTCACCATCCCTGGAGGGGTTCAAAAAAGGTGTAGATGTGGTGCTGAAGGACATGTTTAGTCAGTGTTAGGTTAACAGTGGGATTGCATGATCTTGGAGGTCTTCTCCAGCCTTAAATGATTCTATGAGCATCCTCTTCACACAGCTTGGGAGGATGCATGGGAGGTGTGAGCCCCACACTACACGTGCTGTGTATGGGGCACTCCCAGCACATTTGCATTTGATCAGCTGCCTCAAAAGAAGCAGAAATGTTGCAGAGTGTAAAAAGTTGCAAAACCTGTCAGAAAAGCAGAAGTGTGCTATTAAACCATGTGTTCTCACATCTCTGCAGCTGGTGGCTGTGGCCAGAGAGCAGAGGGGGATGCCTTGCTGGGTCAGCACATACGACTTTCCCTGCCACAAAGCATTCTCCCCCTCTCCTGTCTGCTTCTCTGTTATTCTCCCTGAGGCCAGACCCCATGGAGTGTCTCTCCAGATGGGAAAGCAGGAAGAGATGGAGAGGAAGGGAAAGGAAGGGAGGCCAAAGCCCAGGGCAAGAGACTCTCCCTCCTCTGCCGAGGGATGGCAGGAGTCTCATTCCAGGCAGAGAGGCAGAGACAGCTGATGTGGAGGAGGAGGATTATGGAGAGAGAAATAGCCTGGAAACAGCCTTGTTGTACACCCTTATTTCCCACAGAAGCTGTCCTTGAAATCTGTTTGTGGAGGGAGAAGCCAAAGTCTGTGGAGCCCAGGGAGGAACCGCTGCTGAAAAGGGAACCCTCTGCTCTGTGAGGCTGTCCTGTGCTCCCACTGCTGTCCCTGCCCCTTCCCGGCAGGGCAGAGGAGCAGTGCTCTGCGCTTTGGCCAAGGGCTGTGACCCATTCTGGTGATGAATTTGTCTCTCTCCTCCTTTGAACTGAACACAGAAGCAGGTCCCTGAAGGCACCCCACCCATTCCCAGCTCAGGCATGGCTGACCGGCGCTGGCAGGCCAGCCGATGCCCCAGGAGTGGGGGTTTGGGCAGGGCTTGTCGTTTACAGCGACTTCAGGTTAAGTGTGCTGCATTGAAGTGTCTCTCGTGAGCTGTTCGGGCAGGAGAAGTGCAGGACAGAGAGAGCAGAGCACCTCTTGCTCTGTTAGCTGCAGTGAAGCAGACAAACCTCTCAGGTCCCAGGAAAAGAAGTCTTCCTTAACTTAACACAGAGCATTTCCCCCACAGAGCTGCCTGAAACCAGCCTGCCACTGAGCAGCACAACAACTAACCTGGCAATGCTGTACAGAAACTTGTGGGGCTGCCACACTTCTGCCCTCCGCAAATCTACCACACCAAACTTCATTCTGCCTTCCCACCTAGACAACCAACACATTGGCTCCAGCCTTTCAGGAAGGCAAAACCCTCAAAGCTCTCCATGCCTTCAGCTTGCTTCCCCAGGCTCTCACTGGACAGAAGAGAACCTCCATATCACAGGCTGCTTATACAGTTGGCTTCCCTCCCCCATTTCCCTCCACCACATCCTGGCACACAAAAGCCCTAAACGCACCTCACCAAAGACTGCTCAAAAGGCTAAAGCAGCCAGCCTAGAAATCACTGGAAGAGTGCTCTGGATGCAGCTCCCACAGTAAGGTTTTCATCTGTGAATCAGTTGCCCAGCTGAACGTGCTCTGACAAAGGCAATCAGATGTAGTATTTTGTGGCAAGGGAAGGAAGGAGCAGGAGAGCAGCCTCAGCGCACTCAGCGCCAGCATGGGGTTGCACTGCCTACAATACTCTAATGAGAGACTTGACTTTCCGTAAGTCACGCTCATCTGGAGCTCATTACGAGCCGTGGCCATGAGCCAGGGCTGAAATGCTCTGGCCTGGGTGCAGGACAATTTCAAAACAAAATGGACTCCAAACATCTGGAGAAATGAAGAAAGAGAGAGTAACGTGCAGGGCTCGAGCTCCAGCTGATACTCTGGTATCTCCCCCGTCTGCTGCAGGCAGCTGGGTGAGGGGAGCAGGGGGACACAACCTGGCTGCTCCAGCACGCAGGGACTGCCCCCAGACTTCCAGATACAGCCACGGATTTCAAGGGTACACAGTCAAGTTAAGTATTTCAAAATCACATTTGGCTTAAATCCTGGCCAGCTTTTTCTCTCGTAAAAGGACATTAATTTTCCAAGGCATTTCATCTCCCTGCTTGTACTATTGAATACTGATTGCTCTCCCTTTGCTACTCAGGGATGTGTGCTTGCTAGTGCAGTGGAGTGACAGCTACACAGAAGTCCCTCATGCTGTCTCCACTGTCCCCATGTTGTCAGAATAACCACATCATCAATCCCAAACATCAGACCCTACTGCATCTCCTTTTTATCTTCAATATCCACCAGGATAAAGAGGGACCCTGTTGCTCCCACTGCCTCCAGTCACATCTAAGCAGCTGCTGAGGGACATGGTTTAGTGGTGACCTAGCAGTGTTAGTTTAACAGTTGGACTTAAAGATCTTTTCCAGCCTTCATGAGTCTATGACAAGCACTCAAAGGATGAGGAGATTTAGCCATAATTTTACAGCAACTCTACCTGTTCTTCCAAATGTAGATTTTCAAGCCCATCTGATTGTTTTAGTTTAATGCCATGAGTTCCTGACAAGAGAAGCATCAAACCCAACCCAAATCCTTTAGGAAGCACTCACCCTGATCCCATCCTGGTAACAGTGTAGTCATAAGACACTTAAACTATCAAATATACATCTAATTTTGAGGGGAAAAACTGTCCTAGTTCCTACACAGCCCATCTGAATTTACCTGCTAAGCTTCAGGTAAGTTCCTACAACACTGGGACCAATACACAAGGTTATCACATGATGTGTTTAACACAAAACAAGAGATGAGAACAACATTCTCAACAGCTACAATCCATCTGCCTTCCTGAGGAGACACTGTGCTAATTTCTCCCCATCTCAAAAACTGAGTAAAGAAGCTTTAGGCTTCCCAGTCTGTGAAATGCAGGAGTGCCAGTGGCAAGCACAAGCAGAGCATGAAGTTCCATTCCAAAAGCTGACCTGTATTCTGCTCCCCATCCCTTGACAAAGCTCATTCGGATGGTGCACATTCTGGTCAGCTGGTAGACAGCTTCGAAGCCCTGATTGACAGACTGAGCCAAGAGAGCAGCAAACTCCTGGTTGTTAAAAATCTTCAAGTTACAGCCTGGGAAAAAAAGGACAAGACCAAGGCATCAGTTTAAACAGCTTAGCAAATCCATTTCTTCCCAAAGATGAAAAGAAACTCCATGCTGCTTTCCCATATCCTCAGATGATGTGATACTATAGACAGATTGTTTCAACAAAGCAGTTCAGAAAAAGGAATCAAGGTTGCCACATTTCCACAGTTCATATGCTGGAAAGGAAGAATACCATGTTAAGGACAGACAGGGTTGAATGTTAGTGCCCACACAGTAGACTTTGATCTGGGATCCTCATGTGGAACCTCCTTCCACCTCCTTTACAGTCACTTCCCATATATTGTCATTTAAAAGCCTAACTATGACCCTAACACTTAACAAGGGCCTGAAGGAAAGGAATGTGCAGGCTGAAACAGGGAATCACTGGTGCTGGATTTACATGGTGTCTTGTCAGCAGAAGTAGTGGAGACATCCTGAAGTGAAACCAGTCATCAGGGTTAAAAAGGCTGGTAGCAGAGCTGCTTCTGCTGTGAGCCGCTCTTAAATTTAACTGTAGTGTCAAACAACATTCCTTTAAAATTGGAGGCTTTCCCCAATGTTTAGACCCAGTTAAAAGGCTAAGAACAGTTCATCAGCTGTTTTTATGTGATAAAGGTGATTTATGAGGAGCAGCTGAAGGAAGCAGGGTCTTTCAGCCAGAGAAAAGAAGGCTCACGGGAGACTCTACAAGTCCCTGAGAGGAGGTTGGAGCCAGGTGGGAGTTGGTCTCTCTCCCAAGGAACAAGCAACAGGATGAGAGGAAATGATCTCAAGTTGTGCAAGGGTTAGGTTGGGCATTAGGAACAATTTCTTCCTGAAAGGGTTGTCAAGCCCTGGCACAGGCTGCCCAGGGCAGTGCTGGAGTCACCATCCCTGGAGGGATTGAAAAGACATAGAGATGTGGTGCTGAGAGACATGGTTTAGTGGTGACCTGGCAGTGTTAACAGTTGGACTTGATGATCTTCTATGATCTTGGACTCAGTGATCTTTTCCAACCTTAATGATTCTATGATTCTATCCTTCGTAGGTTAAATAAGTAAGTAAATACTCAACTCTTAAAATAGGTGTTGCTACACTTGCTTTCTCCCAGATAACCGTAAACAAGTTAAACTCAAACTTGGCAAGCAACTCATGCTCCTTTGGGATTACATATGGGCCAAGCCTGAAAAACAACCATTTGGACTCGGATGAATTGTATTTTTTTCTAAAAAATCACTTCTGAGCCTACTCTCTAGGGCTGGACTCATACTGTCATCTGTTTTGGGTCGAGCTGTGCACAGCAAAGCCTAACCGCATGCAACAGCTCAGCAGCTGCGGAAACAACTACCCATTTTTGTGACCATAAAAGAGCACAGCCCAAGAGCCATGGATCTTACAGACAGTTTGATGGGAAGTTGTGTCAGGCAGCCTAAGGGGGGGAAATAAGAAGACTGAGAGCATCAGAGCCAGGTTGAGCACAGAGAAAAGCAAAGGGAAGCAAAAAGCTTGATCAGATTCAGCCTGCCAAGCTGTTCGGGACTGGAGGGAACAGGTCTCTCCACAGCTGTGCCTGGGTGGGTGTGACTTGATCTTGTCAACAAGGGGATAAAGAAACTGCTTCAAACCCAGCAAAGACTTGAAGATTAGCCTGAGAAGGCTGCTAAAGACTGTGGCAAAAGTGGGGAGAGCTGGAGTCCAAAAAATGTGCCTTAGATGAATTTAGAGCGGAAATGTGGGTTGTTTATGCCTTCAGATGTTGACTCCAGCTGGGGTGGACTCTTGTGATGTGGCTGGAGAGTTAAGTCATGTTTGCAACACTGGCAGCTGCTTCCTAAGCATGTGAATAAGGCAGGCCATGAAGATGGGCCAGAGCTTGCAGTGTATGGATCTCTTCTCAAAAGGAAGATAATCTTTAGTGAAATATTTCTAAACAAAAAAGTTCATTTTCTAAATATATACATACTTTTAACTTTAAAAAAAACAACTTTTGGAAGCCTAGCTAAATGGCTAAATTCCTTTCCAAAAGGCATCCTCTCACCCTAGCTCTTTTGCATGTATCTAACAACAAAGTATTTTCTTCCTAGATAGCTGCAATAAATTCTCTTGAAATCCTTCAGCATACTTCAGATGTATGTTTGCTGTAACCAGAACAACAAGGTGTCTGCAAGTGCCATTTCCCTAGACTAAAACCAATTCACAAAGGAGGGGGAAGTTTTACTACAGAACAGAATAATAAAGTATCAATTTCAAGCTATTATGAGTAAATCTAAATTAAGAAAAATTCCTAATGGTATATTCTTTTGCTTAAAGGTACAAACAACATTATAAGCATGACTATGAGGTAATTACAAAACAATAATGGACAGATATAACACTGCATGGAACAAGTGGAAGGTTCTGCTCTAATTCTGCTTAGATCCTGAAGTACTGTTTCTCCCTACTTGTATGTATGAATGTAGTGCAAGCAACTGTTGGAACATACATTGTAGCTTCCTTTATCATCCTTTATGCTATAAAAAAATGCCTTGCTCAAGTTGTCAAGTTGCTTATTATAGGGTAAAATTTTGCTGATCAGCAAATCCATGCCCACCCTGACACAGAGCTTGCTTTCCACACCAAGTCCTTGGGTGTGACAGGTGAAGGCTGGGTGGGATCACAGGTAAGGGACAGACTTCCTTACCTGGTGGGATCTTGCAGACTGTTGCTGGGTGCCAGCCGTAGCGTTGGTTGCAGTTGGGAGACTGGACAAAAATGGCACTGTCACTAAGGCACTCTGCAAACACCTCCCCACCTATGTAGTAGAGTCTTACTCCTCTTCCTAGGAAACACACAGCACAGCTTGGGTTTAGCTTAGAACAACCATCAGCAAATCTGCAGGAAGAGCTGGTAGAGATGTGGAGAACCTCTGCATGAGGCATCTCTCAGAAAACAGCTAAACTATGAATGATAGAAATTGAAAACCACCTCTTTTGGTCCAGTGAGTACTCCCACTACAGAATCCCCAAATCCCAGGATGGTGAGGGTTGGAACGGACCTCTGTGGATCATCTAGTCCAACCTGCCCTGCTCCAACAGAGTCACCCAGAGCAGGTTGCACAGGATCACCCCCAGGTAGGTTTGGTAGGTTTCCAGAGAAGGAGACTCCACAACCTCTCTGTGCACTACAGACAAGCAGAGGCTATGAGGATGCTGAGGGGACTGGAGCACCTCTGGAAGGAGGAAAGCCTGAGAACCCCAGAGCTGCTTAGCCTGGAAAAGAGCAGACAGAGAGCATCTACTTGATGCTGATCAAATAGCTAAAGGGTGCAGGGGACAACAGGCTGGGGCCACACTCTGCTCAGTGGTGCCCAGGGCCAGGCCAAGGGGCAATAGGCACAAACTGGAACCCAGGAGGTTCCATCTGAGCAGGAGGAGAAACTTGTTTGGTGTGAGGGTGCAGAGCCCTGGCCCAGGCTGCCCAGACAGCTTGTGGAGTCTCCTTGTATGGAGAGATTCCAAACCCACGTGGAGGTGATTGTGGGCAACTTGCTGTGGGTGACCCTGCTGGAGCAGGAGGGTTGGACTAGATGATCCCCAGAGGTCCCTTCCATTCCCTCCCATTCTGTGTTCCTATTACCTAAAAAAAAAAATCTTTACATGCAGGTCTCCACCTCAAAAATCACCAAACCAAGTAAACAGAACTTACCAATGTGTCTTCTTGTGAGTTCCACTGCTGCATTTCTGTTGACATTAGACAGCAAACCAAGGCAGAAGCGTTCAGAATTGGATGGGTCAGTGAAACCATCCACAGTCATGGAGGGCTGAGAGGCATGGAAAGTCTCTCCCACTCGCTGGTTGAGTTCATAGTAGGATATGGAGCACCAGAACGCAGGCTCGCAGTAGGTGACAGGCTGCAGATCTGCACAAAACAAGAAGCAAAATGAATCACAGGCCCTCAGGATAGAAAGGGAGGATGAAAAAGAGTGAAAACATGGGACTATATGGAAATATTGTTCTGCTTCATTCCTTGAGCTCACTTTAACCACCAAACTTGAATTTCTTGACAGATTTTAATGGACCGCAGCTAGAAACTTACATCACCCCTGAAGCTTTTGGCATGTGGAACAATCACAAATAGTCAAAGATATTAGTCACTTAGCAAGTGAGGTGTCACTTAACTATCTTCATCCTTGGAGAAAATGTCAAAAAATAAACTTTTACTCTAAAATGTGATCACTTTTCAGTAGCCAGTACTCTAAGAAGAGGAAAGGAGAGAAAAGGAAGCAACAGAAAACCTTAAGACAAAGCAGAACACAAACCTACTTTCATGTCTCCAGAACCCCAATGCTGTGACACCACACAGGCAGCAAGTCCAGATTCTGTTCTTACTGGCTCTGTTATGATCTCTCAAGTATTGATGAAACCAGCAGAGCTGTCTGCAATATGCACCAAACTCTATGTAATACTGGCATCAAAGTGATTTAAAAATGAGATACTTTCTTCCAGTCCACTTGATCTCTGATTATCACAAGAAAATCCATTTCCCCAACAGATGATGGCACATCTTTTTTAATGGGGTTCTGTTTTGGCTCAGCCTGTGGACCAAAGCAAAAGGATCCAAGTTCATGAGCAGACTGAGGCTAAGGCAGTCTCAGGAAGACAGTACTTCATATATGTGAAAGAGGAGACACTCAAATGGCCTCAAATGATTTAACTGCTCTCACTGAAGCCAATGAGATTTCAGCAGAGGAAGGCTCAAATCAAATAGTCTTGGACATAGTGCACTAGATGGTGCCCAGCCCTGCCGCAAGCCAAGAATCCGCCAAGCAGAGGAAGTGGAAAGCAGACTAAGCTAATTGATAAATGCTTTATTCCTCACATTCGATGCAAGAAATAAAAGCAAGAGAAGAATTCCTTCCAGTCCTCCCCCCAATTTATCACTTCATCCCCATTCAAATTGTTCTTAAAAGCAGAGTAGCTTCCCATCTGGCCAAAGAGTTAAGATCAAGCAGCAAACCCTAGCTTTTTCCACAGCCTTTCCCATCTGTCGCTCCTGCAAGGCTTAGGCGAATCTGGAGCTTAAGAGATCAGCTCCAAAAAAGCCAAAGACAGGTTTTCACCATCCCAGCCTCCTCCTCTGGCACTGAAGACAGCGTCTCTACAGAGGTTTGAGAGTCATTTCTCATCTGGTACCTGCTGTTACTCTCTAATCTTTAGAATCAGGTTGATGCAGCCTGCTCAGCCAGAAGATGTGCTGGTTTCCTCTCCATTCCTGTGGTGTATGAGTTCCTAAAGTAGCTAATAATCAGGAAAAAATCTTTGGTTTCTGCTTTGTTACAAGCTTTGCTGACAGCAAATAAGGAATTGAATAGAAGTGCATCTGGGGAACTCTCTAATCCTTAGCAGACCTTCAAAGTCTGTCAATTTTGGAGCTCATAGCTATTCCCAGCTTCTTTCATCGTCTCTCTCTTTCCTTAATTCTATCAGTTGAAAGAAAAATGCTCCATCACAAGCCAACCTCAATGTTCCTGCTCTCCTCCACACATCACACCCACAAATAAAGAGCAGATCTTCCTCTTATAGCAAAGGACATACTGCTCAAAGTGAAAGCTAGCAGAAGGCAGCTCAGCAGAACAATTTAGCTCAGCTGAAGATTTCTGGTGAGCACATCTGCCATTTTGTCACATTTTAAACTGGTTTGTGGCTTAAAGCAAGCCCCTCCCTCCTAATATGCACCAATGATACTGAACACACACATCCAGGAGTCACACAAGTTTACTGTCCCTTGGATGACATAGGTGGTTATCCCACTACAAAGTGCCACTCCAGGCACGTTTCTCCAGTACCAGCCTCCTTCCATCAATCAGCAGCTGTGGGCTGTAGCAGGAATCTGTACATTTTGTAATTGACTCTGGTCTTCATGTGACTCCAGTGCAATCTGGACAGAGCTACAGCAAACAGCAACACTAATCAAGAGTTTCTTGGGGTGTGTCCACCCACCCAAAAACACAGATTGTGTTCCACGTGACTCTACTCTTACTCCACACCAAGTACTTTCCAGTTGGAAGCTGCTCAGCTCCTGAAAAAGCAAATCAACTTTTGTTGATCCCTAGATTGGTTACTACTCAAGTTATAAAAAGCACCAAAGCCTCTCTTGCTCCCGATGGTTTCGTGGTCCTCTCCTTCAGAAACCACCTCCTCTTGGTTGGGACTCAAAGGAGCTGTGGATTCCCCACTGAAAGATGGCAGGAAATTTTATTTCTGCCTTATTTGCAACTTGAGGAAAGACCCAAACCAACAAATCCTATTTGGAAGAAAAACTCAGTCTCTAAAAAATGCAACCTGGCTTTTAATGCTGCTGCTTGCTCCTGTGATTTGTGGTCCTAGGCTTCAGCTGAAGCTGTCAGGGGATGGGCAAGTTTCCTCTGCTTTTACAACAGTCCTGAATATTCATTTTCGATTGATGGATTTACTGTTTGGGGCAAAGGAAGAGAATGTAGCTCTGCTAAAGCCAAAGGATCCTGAGGGGCTCCCCAATCAACTCAAACATGATGTATTAAAACCAAACAAATCCTGCCTGAACAGTCTCCATACAATCTCAGCCTTTACTCACTCCAGTTTTGCTTTCACAAGTGTCCACTGAGGATTTGGATGCATCTTCCCTACAAGATGAAAGTACTGCCTGCATAAAAATTCTAGAGGATAAAAATTCTGCTGGCTGCTCTGCACTCTCTACAGTGTGTGCCTTGAGTGGTTGTTAGCCTAGTTCAGTGAATACGTTTTGATACCCAATGTGTATCAGAAGTTACTGCTATCACAGAATCACAGCATGTTAGGGGTTGGAAGGGACCTCTGGAGATCATCCAGTCCAAACCCCCTGGAAGAGCAGGAGAACCTAGAGCAGGCTGCACAGAATGGGGTCCAGTTGGGTTTGGAATCTCTCCAGAGATGGAGACTCCAGCACCTCCCTTGGCAGCCTGGGCCAGTGCCACACCACCCTTGAAGTATAAAAAGTTCCTCTTCGTGTTCAGATGGAAATGCCTGGGTGCTAGTTTTTCCCATTGCCTCTAGTCCTCTCACTGGGTACCACAGAAAAAACAGACTGACCCCATCCTCCTGATAACCCACCCTTTAAGTATTATTAAGTATTGATAAGATCCCCCCCTCAGCCTTCTCTTCTCCACGCTCTTCTCCACCTGTGACAGTCACAGCCACATTAATTTTAACTCCCTCCTCAGCAATATAAAGAGGAGTGCACCCTTCCTTCCCCTCAGTACTTTGAGAAAGTCTGTCTTTCCACTGCTTTGGGAAAGAGTGTTTCACCACAAGAGAGTCTCAGAGCCTTCTGTCACTGATGGATTTGACCCTAGGGGATGGACTTACTTCACTTACAGCTTTTGCGTCAAGTCTTTTGCGGCACAAACCCTGACAATGGATTTCCTGTACACCAAGGGACTGCCTCACTCCAAAAGAACAATACACATCCAACCTCAGGCCTGGCCCTCAGCCACCATAAACTCCCTGACTTCATTCCCAATGGCCGCATCATGTTGGCAACTCTCCTCTCATTTTGGTTGTTTTCTGTAGTGTCTCCAGTTCCATCTTTCAGTAATCACAGAAGAGATCATTGGATATCTGTTAACTTCCATTTAAAGCTTATGTTTGACAACTGAAAATTGGACAACTGGGAAGTCTGGACAAAGACTAGAATGCTACCAAATCAAACACACAAGCTGAAAGGAGAGGGGAAAAAAGAATCCAAATATGTTACCTTGCAACACTTTTGTGCCTGTGAAGGGAAAGATGAAACTCCCTAAGTTCCTCCCACCCTGTATTTCAGTCTTACAGCTTTATCCATTGCTCCTCAAACAGACTTTGCTTCTACTGTCCTGCTTGGTTTGCCTCGTGCTATTTTATTGCCTTTGTAATTCTCTGGACTACAGCCATGGGATTCAAGTCCAAAGTTCAGCTTACACTGTCTTAAAAGCTTCAGATAGTTCTGATCAAATAAACTGACATCAATGATGTGACATTGTTTTCTTAATGGCAAAACTGCAAGAGCCCATTGCACTCTGCTGCTGAGAGCTTGCTGATTGTTCTCCTCCTTGCATACTGTTGTGCTTTTTCTACTTTTGTTCAGTTTTCTTCACAGACACACAGAGAAAGCCTGATTAAACTTCTGCAGCTCAAAGTATAGCCCTAGACACCAGAGTGTTCTGCTTATCCACTGCACAACAAAAGCAGGAGCACTGCAGGCCACCAGCCACCAACTAACTTCTGACTGGAGAGAGAACCTGCAAAGCTGACAAGTTCTGCTCTCACAGCCTGGACAAGCCCTTTCTGAACTGCAGAGACCATCAGGCTGAAGGTCTGCTGTGTTGCTGGTGTTTTCAGCTACAGTGCTAGAAGCAGCTCCTTACTTGAGCTATGTCACCTACAAGGTACACGTGATAACAATTTTGTCATTTGACAGTTTTAAGAGTTGCTCAGCTCTGTGTCATTTCAATTAAGGTTTTGTAGCTTCCTCACAGGCAAAAATGTCCAATAACTTTTTTAAAGGAGACAAGTTCTTAGTTTGTTGCAGATCCTGCCTAAGAGCAATAAATATTTGGTTTGCAAAACTTACAAGTTATCTTCTAATGCTGCTAAGTTAAAATGCTTTTCTGATGTCTGCTCCTCAGACTACAAAGAGATTCCTTGTGGTTAACCAGCTTCACCTGTTCCTACTTAATTTTTTTGTCACCAGACAGCACCTTAGCCATCTGACAGGCCCATCAGCTGAGCAGAGTGTGTTAATAACCAGTGTCCCTGTTAGAAAAGGTATGTGTTGGGGCCCCTTTCCTAGAAACTCCTTTTTTTCCTTACAAAAGGCAGATGCCACAGTCAACTTGCCAGGTTGTGTTTTTATTTTTAGGTTGAAAAAAAGAAGTACTAGAAATTCTCAGCAAGTCCTAGGCAGCACACTGGAGCAAACAATAAAAGAAAGAATGAAATAAAAATAAGTCACCCCTGTATTCTCTTCTTAGGCTTTAACAGTTAAAGCAAATAAAACGTTAGTGGCATCATGGCAATACAGCCCATGCTTAAAAATAAGAGAAAAGAAATCTCCTTTT
This sequence comes from Bucco capensis, assembly GCA_013396975.1. Lineage (NCBI taxonomy): Eukaryota > Metazoa > Chordata > Aves > Piciformes > Bucconidae > Bucco > Bucco capensis. Next base: position 559,220 of record VWZO01009703.1, read on the forward strand.
CAACAGCCCCAAGATATCCACAAGTCAGCTAGTGGCTGACAAAATCTGGAGCAGTGTCAAAGTGCTCTGTGCCAGGATTAAAAGCATATGTAAACTTTATGGCTATGGTTTTTCACGAGTAATCTCAAGTGGCCTCTGTCTGCTGGCTTAATAAATGTTCAGAGAACTGATCCTGCAGCTAGCCAGAGCTAGGAGGGTTTTTTATGACAGACCATTGAGAGCAATTGCAAATAGGGTAAGAGCTCAAACTGATGAAGATCAGACTTTTTATGTCTGCAGGTATGAAAATAAAGGGCTGAGCCATTTGAGAAGCTAACAGAGGTTCAGAGAGAGCCACAAAAGCTCTTACAGTATCTCCAATGTAAAGGTCCTGTTCAAAAGCCATTCCTTGCTCTTCAGCTTTCTTTCCTCCTATTTACTGTCTACAGGTCATGGAGTGAATCAGTGATAACAGTGGTCTAGCATAGCACTTAGGGCTGGTCTGTCCTCCTGGTGCCCAGGATGGAGTTAGGTGGGGGAAAGATAACTCAAGACTGCAGCATAACTTCAGTTTGCCTGAAGAAAACCAACTGACTAGTTGGTCAGAAAAATCTCACAGTTAATTGTGGTTTATGCATCTCTTCTACAACATTCTTCCAGGCTTCTTTGAGCATTAGATCTCAGAAGCACCTCTGATGTTCAAGTAGGGCTGTCTGTGACATCTGCAGCTACACTAGCATTCCTGCCCTCTCTCCATTTATTTGGACTCTCTAACCACACAGCAGCTGACTAGCCTTCTCCACTTTGCTCAGATCAGGCTTAATTTCACACTATAATACCTTACAGACTCGGGTCATCAGTTGTTCCAGTGGTTTAGGGTGCTGGGACATGAGGGCTCTGGGCTGCTTTATCCCTATGTGGTCTAGAGATGCCCCTCAGGTATGCTTCATGGTCTGGCACCATCCCAGCACCTGTGGTTTTGTTTTAAGTCCCCAGCCACTGCCACCCAAACCCTCAAGGCCATGCCTATCTGTGCTGTGTAAGTGCATGCTGGCCCTGCTGGGGATGACATGAGGGTGTCATGCATTTGCTACCCTTCCATCAAGCAGATGATTGCCTGAGCTGATGAGGCAGTGCAGGGAAATCTGCTGCTCTGACCCTCAGCCTCCTGTCCCCAATGGGTGGAGAGCAGCATTTGCCTGATAATGGATGTTAATAAACAAGTTAATAAACAGAAAAAAAATCATGAGTAACCTGTAAAAGAGACTAGTAAGCACTAGAAATGTACAAAGTAATTTCATAACATGACAAAATTTAACCTCGAACTGTGCCCTTTAAAAATGGAAGAACACAAAACCACCAGCAAAAGAGACACAGTCCTTGCAAATTCAAACAATCAAAGAAGTCTATTTTTGCTGCACTCCTTCACTCATTCTTTCTGATATTTGCCTGCCAAGTTTTCTCTTCTTTTTTTTTTCCATTTAACTCTCTGATGTAAGTTAAGGTTTCTTTATTTCATACAGACTTACTATGAATCACTCTTCTCCTGGCAAATAGGATTAGCAGAAAGGAACACTGACAGTCCTCACAATCTCATCAAGAAATATCATCATTAAAATGTCACTCTCTTGACTGTAATTACACACAGTTCTCAAGATCACATGCTTACCCAGATTATTGTGTGCTGGAGACATAGGGTTTGGTGATAAGTTTGGAGAACCTGAAAATCAAGACATTATAATTATTAGTATGGCATCTGCACAAGGGAAAAAAGCACTTGCACAAAATCTTCAGGGCTGCCCAGGCTTGTTGGAGGGATAACCCACTTCTCACTTTCATTTTGTGACACCAGCAGCTTTCTCTGATGTTCATTACTCTTTATATGAGCTTCCAAATGCTATTACTTTTATCAGCTTGCTAAATCTGCAATACTGCTAAGCATCTTCATAATGCATTCACTTAAGCTTCACCCATTAACTTTCAAAACTGAGCATGGAGTTGTCTGTTTGACTTTCACTTGCAGTTATCAAACTCCAGGTACTAATCTGACAGCTACAGTCAAACCCACTTAACTGGGCACTAAGAGCTTGAATTCATTGCTAAGCACAAAACATACTCAATAGCAGTTGAAAACATACCACTTCATAGCAACAAATCTTCTTGGTTTGGAGACAGTGGATGAAACTATACAGATCTGACCAAACAACTGTCAGAATTATATCCCACATCATTTCCACAAATAGTCCATAAATTCTGTGTTTGTATTTGGATGTCCAGAGCAATTTTCACAATCTCTGGAAGCCACCTGGATTCAGACAGGTAGTACAGCCCAGATTTTCTCTTCCTCTCCCACAGTTTGGCTGTTTTAAAATGCCTTTTTTTTTTTCTATAAAGAGGGAATTCCATGTTGTCTGAAGAAAGATATAGCATTTGAACATAAATTGGGTATTTAGAGCATCTTCCAGGCCAATCCTGTTCCAGTCCACTTTCCACAAAGCCATACATATATTCCACATGTCAACCACGTTACCAATAATTGCATCCACTAAAATGAGTTGTGTCAATAGCTTTGTGCCTAATGGAGACAAACCGACCCACACTGCCTTCCTCCTTCAGCACAACTGTGGTGAAAGACTGCAAATCACTCAAGCCTCTTTTAGCATCCCACGTAGCTTCTACAGCTGAAGACATGCAGAGAAACCAAGATATTTGTGTGCAGTGTTTGCATTAAGTAGGTTCTGCATGTCTGTCTTTATGGAAGTGCCATGGACTTGCATATCCTCTCTTGTAAAGCATCAGACCTTCTAACCAAGGATGTGTTCTTGCTTTCCAAGCAAGGAGTCTGACTCAGTGGTTCTTGCAAGCAAAGACACCACTCAGATCAACAAGATGTCTTGAGTAGTTACTCCCAGAAAGACGAAACCTGCATGTTTCATTTGAAGCTGTTGATACAGGTTAGTGTGAACACAAAGGCTGCTCACTCTCAACCTGGTTACTTGTTTTCTTGGCAATGAGAGAGAACTCAGACTTGCAATTTTCCTTAGGATATATCCTAATGATAAACCTATTTAAAACCAAATCTCCTTCTGGTCATTCCAAAGATAAACTGAACATTCAACTATGTTACAGTAAACAACCAAGGGATCAGAAAAATGCCTCTGCAGAGAAGAGCCAGCTACATGCACAACTCTCACATGCATACAGATGCATGGACACAAATGCAACACAAACTACCATTCTTCCACGTGTCTCCACTGCTTCAGGCTCCTGCTTAGTAGGATCTAATGATGGATGTTGGGAAGAAAAGGAACATGCTGTACCTTCCCCCAGCAGCTCTAAAACATATAGCCCTGTGCTTTACATGAGGTGTCAAGCTACATTTGCACTCCTACAGGGATAAAATACTTCAAGTCTTCAGTACTTGGTCTCTGATATGACCTAGAAAGCTGCAGCAAATAGCAAAAGATGATTTACCTGCATCCATGCTGGGGTTCATCTGGTGGTCACTAGTTTCTCCATCCTCACTCAAATAGCCTGGAGGAGGTGTCTCTAGAAGCATAAAATGATCATACTGTCATTGCAAAGGCTGGGTTTTAGACACCAAATACATTTACTTTGTTATTCACAAAGAGAAAGATTTCTTTTTTGTGACTCCTCTTCCTCAAGCTGCTGAGAGGAGGAGCTGGCACAACCAGGAATAACAGAGAGGGGGGAAAGAAAAAAGATCTGGATTTTCAATCCCATAAAACTTTAAGACATCTAGACAGTTCTCTGTCCACATATTTTTCCTCTCCTAGTGTGCAGCTGCATAGCTTGTCCATGCAAATAAGGTGTAAATTGCTTGTGAAAGAGATACATAAATAGAAGATCTCAATTCCATCAGAAACATAGAGAGTTTTACCCAAATAAAAATGGCTAAATTTCCTCCAAACCTAAACTTGCTAAGGGAACATTTAGCTTTAGATTCCTCAATAAACTGAGTATGTACAACTGAAAAGTGAGGCGAGTTTAAAGAAAATAAAACCAAACTATAAACAGCACTGTTGTTTGTCTACATTTACAGCTTTAATCTGTACAGGTTCCCATTCCTTAGCTTCATGGTAAGGATGGAAAGACTTCCCAGCCATGCAGCTTGGCATACATAGACACAATTCACTGTGCAATACTACCCTTCTCCCTCCACTGTACAGTACCTGGAATGTAGTTGCTCTGTGGCTCGATACCTGCTGGGAAGTTAGTGTTCTCTGGAATAGAGTGACTGTAATCATCTAAGGGTGGGAACTCAGCTGGGATCTCTGTGTGCCGAGGCACCAGCACTGGAGGTAACACTGCACAAATGGAAAGGGAAAATCAGAACAGAAATGTTAACAGCTTGAAAATAAAATGACTGAAACCCTAGAAAATGAAGAGAAACCAGTTTGGAGTAACACCCTAATATACATGCACCACCAAAGTGGCTAATTAAGGGACACAATTTGATACTTGCTTCTGAAATAACAGCAGCAGTTAAAGATGCTATTCTTAACAGAGCTCAGCTGGAGAGGGGATATGTGGCTTATCGGAACACACCTAATCTGGTTGCCCCTTCTAACAGGTCTCCTTGAAAAACAATTTCAGGGAAGTTATACCACATAATTCCAAAGGAATAAATTTCACATAAAATGAAGCAGCAAGGTAGGATTAGCATACACATCCAGACTGGTTCTGCAGATTTGTACTGACATGCAGCAGAAGTAGCTGCGCTTCCAGATGAAAGTCTCTTTCAGAGACAAGAGGAGACTTCAGTACAGGAAGTTCAGTTGTGTTGGGAGCTGTTCTTAGACCCACTTCAACTTAACAGCAAGTCTATCCTTAATTTATTACCAACACTCAGGGATGCACACAACACTGTCATAGCTCACACCTGTATCTACTGCATGTTCAAGTTGTTTATGTGCACATGATACCACATTAGGAACCTGGCAACAATGCAACATGCTCTGCTTGGGTTTTATCCATTTAAAATAGTATTTTTCCCCCTGAGTGCAGATTCATAAATTATTCCACTGCATACAGTAAGAGATTATCATCAATAACAGATACACTTTGGTTTTAAAGCCCTATTCCTCTGCTTTATTCAATTTGGAGATGCACTTCTAAATCCCTTCTGATGGGACTGAGAAGCTGAAGTACCCTCCCAAAGGGTGAGCAGTACCTGGGGTTTCCACTCTTTGGTAATGATAAGGGTTCACACAGACTTCATCCTTCTTCATGTTGAAGGCATACTCGCACATCTCCATGGCCCGCAGCTCATGGTGGCTATGAAGGTCTGGCCACCGCCACAGCCGGCAGTAGATCACGTGAGGAAGACCTTTCCGGTGAGACACTTGCAGTCGGCCATCTAATGACCTGCAGTCAGAACAGAAAGATGAGAGCAATTTAGGCCTTACTCTGACCACATCCCATCAAATGCTACGCAGGGGAACCTCCTGTGAGGACTGCAGATGTCAGCAGAAGGCTCGAAGCACAGGCTGCCTGGCCAATGCACTGCCCTGGCACAATCCCAGAAGTTGCTCGTCACCAAAACCTGCTGAGACAGTGCTGCAAGGAGGCATTACACTTGATGATCTTCAAGGTCTCTTCCAACTAAAAGGATTCTATGATTCCAGTCCAAGTCCTCAGGCCAAGGATTTCTTTCTGAAAACTGCAAAATGTTTGATTTTTAGAATAGCCTTGCTCTGGATTAATTGATTTTCTGAAAAGAGGTTGATTTGGAGGCAGAGACAAGACTCATAGCAAGTAAGGATACATCCATTTAGTGATACTTCTGAAGCATTTAGGTGCGTCCTAAAGAACTGGCCATTTGCACAGCTCACAACAGTGTATCACAAAATCATTAAGGATGGAAGAGACCTCCAAGATCATGAAGTCCAACCATACCTATCACTACCATGCCACTAAACCATGTCCCTAAGTAGAACACATACACAGTTCTTAAACACCTTATGCTACGCATGCAAAAGTCTCACATCTTCAAATATGTGCTAATAAAAAAGAGAGACATGATTTTCCACTGTGACAAAGTCATCCAAAATTGGCATTGATACCTTTTCTTTAGTGTTCACAAACACTGCAAACAAGCAAGGCTTCCAGTTTCATTTTCCAAATTGCAGCACGAAAGCAAAAAATAGTCTTTTTTTTTTCAGCATTGCTTACTTCTGTTTTCACATCTAGCCTGTATCTGCTCCAGCTCATTTTTCACCTAATCCTATCCTCAATCTAGAAGAGCCTGTTCCTAGCAAACCTTCCTGGGAAGCAAGTCCAGTGTGTTCAAATCCTCTCCAGCAGAGGAAAGAGCTGGAGCAGGGTCTCCTCCATCCTGAATGAGGGCTCAGCTCCCTGAGCCACTAAATTGCAACTGCCCTCAGGCACTTTCTTTGAAGTCTAACCCTTCATTTCCCTTGCTTTTCTTAATGACTGAAATGAAACACTTCAGGGGTTTGGGGAAATGAAATAGTTCTATTTTATAATTTGTCAAGGAAACAGGAAAATAAAAAAGAAGAAGAAAATTGAAATTTTACTCAGAATTATTTCCCTTGGTTCTTTGTGTTGGCAGCCAAGATAGAAAAACAAAACAAACTCAAACCAAAACACACAAACAATTATTCAGATGGTGGTTGTACTACTCTTTGGCTGCCTTAAGAGAGATTTCCCAAAAGCTTCTCTGGCAGAGCTTGGTAAGACACATAAACCTCTTTAAACACTGTGAGGAAGGCGAAACACAACCCATTCAAGCACTTGGTTTAGGGACACAGGAAACCATGTCATGGAACTTAGGTATAAAGTATATAGGGAGTCTATGCCATGGCTGAGGGACTTGCTGATAGAGGTTACAAAACATCTGAAACCTACAAGAATATTACAGCCCTGAAAACTGCCCAGCACCCCCACTTATTATTTATAGTATGTATTTCTAGTATGTATTTCTTCACATTCTGCCTGTTATTTATGGGTCACGCATTCTCTTCAGGCTGCTCTGGGAGGGGGTGACCAAGCAGCTGAGTTATCTGGCAAGTCTTCCAAGTGTGTTCTTATGTCAAGCTCCTTCTGAGGACAGGAAAGCAGAAATCAGCCTTCCCAGGTGGAAGGTTCACAAGGAGGGAGCCTGTGTCTAGAACTGACCTTCTGCAGAAGGTGCGAATGTTGGTATTGGTTTCAATGGGGCCAAGACTTGGCTTACATGACCTGTCGGTTCGGAAAAATGTAAAAAAAAAATATATACCAAAAGTGTGAATATATTCCCTGAATTTAACAAAACAAGAGCAGGCTGAAACAAGGAGCAAGTCAGGACTGCTTTTCTGTTCCCCTTCCCAACACCTTTGCCCATTTGGAAGGGTATCTTGCATCTAAGTGAGGGTAAAGGAGAAGAAAGACGACTCAGGGAGAGTATTCCAAGTATCCCACAGGAAACACAACAGTGGCAAGTATTCTTACTATTCCCAGTCACCTTCAGCAAACAGACATCAGAGCAGGACAGAGAGATTTGGGTTGAGTTTAGCAAGCAGCTGAGATGGGTAACTAACAGAAAGTGTGTATGGCTTTGGGATCACTTGCAAGGATGGGTCTCTCCCTGTATATCCCAAGATAGAAGAGACTCTTTATGCCTACAACAAATCTCCCAGTCAGCTGAAGGGTAAAGTGCACTCCTTCCCACCACCCTGGCATGAACTCTGTAAGGCTGAAGAGATGGGCTTCTCTACAACCTTATCTCAAAAGACTTTTTCAAATAACAGAGCCATATGTTTCATTTTATTTTCAATCATCATAACCTTCCCTTCTACCCTCTCCCCCACTACAAAGAGATAAGGTAAAAGAAATTTTATTCCCTCAAAGCCCTGGGGACTAATTACATTTTTGTGATTGTGAAATCTCTCCTCAGGCTCTCTGTTATGGGACTTGGGATAAAAACAACATGATCTGCGTGTTCTTGAGAAGAACATGGCTAGGGAACAGGGAAGCCTTATTTCTTCCTGCTGTTATGCCTCAACCCTCAAGGAGTATTTTCTCCAAAGCAACTTTGTTATGGCTGAGATGGGACAGAAGATTAGACGAGCAAACACTGTGCTCTGCTAAATCCCTGAATCCCAGCATGGTGGCGGTTGGAAGGGACCTCTAGAGATCATCTAGTCCAACACCCTGCTCCAGAAGGGTCACCCACAGCAGCTTGCCCACAATCACCTCCAGCTGCCTTTGGAATCTCTCCACACAAGGAGACTCCACAAGCTCTCTGGGCAGCCTGGGCCAGGGCTCTGCACCCTCACAACAAACAACTTTCTCCTCCTGCTCACATGGAACCTCCTGGCTTCCAGTTTGTGCCCATTGCCCCTTGGCCTGGCCCTGGGCACCACTGAGCAGAGTGTGGCCCCAGCCTCTTGCCCCCTGCACCCTTCAGCTCTTGCTCAGCATTGAGCAGATCCCCCCTGGCTCTGCTCTTCTCCAGGCTAAGCAGCCCCAGGGCTCTCAGCCTTTCCTCCTGCCAGAGATGCTCCTGTGCCCTCAGAACCGGACCCAGGACTCCCAGTGTGGCCTCACTAGGGCAGACCAGAGGGGGAATCATTTATTTTTAAAACAATCCTCTGCAACTATCTCAAAAAAGAGCAAGGAGTAAATAGGGAGAACATTATCTTGCATAAGAGGAATCTGATTTTCAGGCCTGACTGGGGGAGGCAGGGGGGTTGAGGTTTGTTGTTGTTTTGTGGTTGGGGTTTTTGTTGGTTTTGTTGCTGTTGGTGGGGGGCTTATTTGGGTTTTGGGCTTTTTTTTTTGTTGTTGTTAAAACCTGATTTATAAGATCTTCAATCAGGGAAGAAAAAAAACCAAACCCCACACTTTAGAAGATGTACTTATTTCCCCTTTGAGCATTTTGCAGCTATCTTTCCTCTAGATGGGTAATGAAGCTTCCTTTCTCCCATTCTCCTTCTTTAAAAGGAAAGCTGAAATCAATGGAATTCAGTAGGGCAAATCAAGGAAAGGAAAGTGATATTAGCAGTAAGATATTACAGGGGATTTTGTTTGAGGTTCAGATTTCCTGTATCAGAGATCCATTGCCTCCCCTTACCATTCACACACATACACTCCTGTTTGCAACACCCGTTAGTTTTATATCCCTGTCATTAATCTTCCAACAGAGCAAAATGCCTGAAAGCTCAAGTATCCAATAATACCAGCATGTGCAAAAAGGGGTAAGGAAAAAAGAAAAACAATCAGGAAGGAAAAGTTCAAGTTACACATTTCCAAGGGGTTCTTACTAATATCCAACAAGCAGAAGGTGGATTTTAAACCCATGACAAATAACTTGCCAGGATGCTTTAAAATGCTCCAAGAACTATGGCCACAGACTGGCATTTTTTGTCTTCAGCACAAAACATGATAAGTAGTTCCTTACTGGCCCTGCATCTGGGCTACACCAGGAAAGTATTTATTCTTGTAGCAGAATCTGGCTTTTGTGTGCAGAGCACTGCAATATCCACAGGGCTTCACTGAAAAGTTGGATAAAATCACAACTTTCCCTGAATACTGGCCAAATGAACAACACTGAATACAAAAAATGAGCCATGCAGCACATTTGTAATTCAAAAACTGATCCCTTGCCATTTCTTTCCCCTCAATTTGCTCAGCATCACTAAATTTTCCAGTTTCTGGTGCACTTCTTAACAGTAGTGCCATTCAAGTTCTGGAAATAGAAGGAACTGCGTCAAACTGAGGTTTGCAATGCACATTATCACAGTGCCAGAGAGGAAACAAAGAATTAATGCTTCTACTTAGCACTTAAATTCATAGAAGATTAAAAGAATTAACAAACATCTAATGGCAATACCACTCTATGGAGAGGGTTAAGTTTTTACTGCTCCCAAAGCAATGAAGTTAAATAGTTCTCCTAAAGCAAAACAAAAACTGGCACCAGAGCCAACACCAGGAATAAGGAGCTCAATGCTATCGAAGATCACCTCTAGTTTGTTCTGGTAACTCTCTCGTGCACTACTTATTCATCCCACTGAAGTCCTCCTTTGGATCTAGAAGACAACCACATCTCCTCCACGTCTCTAGACAGTAAGTGGCTTCTGAGGCTTCTGACCTGCGCAAGGAGTTGCTAAGAGCAGCAGAAGCACTGAGGCAAAGGCATGAGGAGGAAGCAATGGACACAGCTTGGGAGCCCATGGAAAGGTTACTGAACCCTTTGGGTGACCTCTGCATGCATACTTACAGATGAGCATGGGATCAGAGCCAGCGGCTGACACGGCTCCACACATCTGCTGGCCATGAAGTCTTCAACAGAAACTGATAGAATCTACAGCCTGCAGTATCAGGTACAGGTCTTAAAAGTAAAGAGCAACTCCCATCTCTTCTGATGCTGTATGATTCTTCTACTGAAGTCCCAGTCGTTCTGGGTTTGGGAAGTAGCTGACAATACAGAAATTACCAATGTATCTTGTGTGGGCTTCTGCCTGCCTATTTACATCTCTCAGTCTTTACTAAGGCTTTGCAGACTTCCCCTTCCCCCACTCGAAAGCTGAAGAAATGCAGCACGGAGAGTTGATGTCAGGATCAGATTATGACAGCATGAGTCATTTATTAAGATTCCAGTAATACTAAGCTCTTTAGCAGGTGCCTTGAGACCATAGTTTTCAGAGTCTAATTTCAGATTCAGACATAAGGACTTTTTATTGGTTTACCATAAACTGTCTGTCCATTGTTGCTTCTCTAAAACCACCTTTTGCTTGTCCTGTACTCCACAGCTTTCTTTTTCTCCCTGTGTCCACTTCTCCTCCCTGCTGGTACACAAATAACAGTTTACTTTAATTTAGATTTCTTTAAAGCTACAGACAGATCTTTCTTTTGTCATGTGGTATCACGATCTCACTCTTTTTTCCCTCTGTCCTTTTTACTTCTCTGTTATTTACACCACTTCTGCTTATGCCACAGCTACAGGGTATTGGCTACCAGCTATCAAATCCAGCTCCCTTTCCTCTATTTTTAGCCATTTTGTAATTATATGCCCCTACATTCTCCTTCACCTCCTCCCTATTCTGATAGCCAGCAGCACAGAAGTTAGGTAGTTCAGAGGCCTAACCATGCATGTCCTTCACCTCCCTACCCCTGAAAGGATCTAACACATCCTAATGCTTAATTAAGGCTTAATCATAAAACCAGTTCTGAACTTCCTAATAAACACCCCAATATTTCTGCCATCTGCACTCATCTATTTGCCCTGGGCCCTGCAAGGTGGAAAGCAATTCTCAGATAAGGTCCACTCTTCTGCTACTGTCATTTCAAAGGAAAGCAATGAATTCCCCAGCAAGGCACAAACCTGCAGACACACCATTTCTGATAACTGCAGCAGAAATGATGCAGTTAAAACATCTCTAATGGTAGCCCCCTACCCTTGGGGGAAGCCCACAGCTGTCAGCAAAGCAAGGTACAAAGCCCCTAAACTATCCCTGCTATTACTGTCAGGTAGGGCAGGGTTTATTTTAGTAAGAATGTGGTAGCCTACTGCTACTAATTTACCATGAATAGAGCTCTGTAGAGAATAAGGAATGTAGGTAGAACCAGAGGCCAGAAGTGTTTCTGAAGGTACCACATCCAAGCCCTTTCCCAATTATCTTTTGCAGATCAAAAGTGGTATTTAGAACCCCTCTAAATTTTAAATCCAGGCTTTCTAAGCAGTTCTGGTCCTTTTATTTATTTCAGCAAAGTTTATTTGCCCAAATCTGTGTCAGACTCATCTAAATTTATTTGTGCTTGAGCCTTAAGGGGACTGGGGGCGGAGGAACCAGACACAGTAAGGAGCTCAACCTCTCAGGAGCGTGCCTTTTTGAAAAGTCATTTATCAGAAGAGCTCATCATTTCTTCCCAGAATCTTCTGTTTAACTCCAATCATGAAATCCAAAACTCAGCACACTTTCATCCAGCCGAACCAAGCAACTTCCTCTCCCTGAGGAGATTCCAGGCATACTGATGGGTCTGTGTTATTTGTAGGTTCAGAGGAGTTTCATAAGGGGAAAATGGATGGATGGAAATGCCAAAGAGATTCAGATAATCTTCCATGCACACGGAGTGCATTCAAAACAAACAGATTTCAAGAAAAGACAATCACTGGAGCACATGGTCCTCCTAACCATCAAAAGGAAAAAGGAAAAGAAAAGAAAGGCTCAGCAGAGTTATTCTGTTAGCTTCCACAGTACTTATACTGATTTACATTTAATATCTTCCCACTTTCACTGATGTCAGGAGAGCTTTGCAAATTAACATCGCTTGTTGATATAGCCCAAATAAAATCAGAGCAAAAGGACCAAGGAAAGAAAATACTTCTTCACTGCTGAAAGAGGCAAGAAACTAATGTGCTGCACAATGTTTAGATAGAAGTCTCACGCCAAGAACTGCTGCCCCAAATATATATGTCTGCTAACAAATCAAAAGTGATTATCATAGTGTGTGTTGAAAAATGACAGTTTTAAGACCTTGGACTCTCCTTCACTATATACACAAGCTCCAGTGCCTTCAACAGAAACTTCATATAAATACCAGCAGTCGGAACTGACTTCTCAGACAAATGTTTGTGCATTCTATCAAGCTGGGACAGAGCCAACATTTCTTATGGAAACATTTTTTGGTGGTCCTGGGCAAAGAACATGTTTACTTTATAGCAGAGATAACTAAAAATACACTGTGCTACAGCCTCCAATTATCTTGTTTGGAATAGTTTGAGGCTACTCGAGGTTCATTGCTGTTATTTTCTTTATTATATAGTGAAAATGTTGCTGCTTTTCCTGTAATTTGAAAAACAGCTATTTCAAGGTTTGACATCTGCGTTTGGACCTCCTCCGCATGGATAACAAGATCCAGGGTGAAATTTTCCAGAGTGCCCAGCACCCATTTTCAAAAGCAACTCAGGTACTTAGGGCACAGATCGATGTTTTCCTTGAGTTCCACAGACCTTTTAATTAAGTCTGCCATTAATTCCACTGCCTCTGCATTATATTGCTTTTCAAGCTGGTTTAACAGCAACTCGCATATAATTCTTTGTACAACCAAGCACTAATTAAGAGCACACCACAAACGAGGGGAGCAGGTCCCACAAACGCTCATCATTTCCATCCAACATCCTCCCCCCAACCCCGAGCCCCTCCGCAGGGGTGTCCTTTGGGATCCATTCAACAAGCAGAGCTACACAATGCGCTCAGATGGCTCCGCGATGAGGACCTGCTCTTCATTAAGGCTGAGCAACTTGAAACGAAAACGCTGCTCGCTTACAAAAAAAAAAACAAAACAAAAAACAACCTTCAGCCTGAGCTCCTTAGCCTTCAGCCTCTCCCCTTCTCCCAAACAATTAAGCACCTCTCTTTTCCAAGCGAGCTTTCCCAGCCTCCGAGCCGCTCTGGCATCCTGCGAGTTGTTAATGAATCAGTTCTGCATGAATCATTTCCCATGTGCCCAGTGCCTGTTTCATCACAGAGCAGATTCTCACAGACTCTCCTCCTCGCTCCCGATGACAAAGAGCTACCTCCGCTATCAAAACAAGCCTTGCTGTTTTCCACAAGGAGTTAACAGAAGGTGTGTGCCCTTGTGAGAGAGGTGAAAAGGCTAGTGGAAGAAGGCTGTGTTAATTTTACAACTCTTGACTTCCTTAATTATGAGTCACCAGCAGTGCAGGAGAAATCCAGCTTAAAAAATAAACCTGAAAGAGTGTGATGTCTTAGGGGAATGCGGCAGATTTCAGATGAAACGCCTCATTAAAAGCCCACAGAAGTTAATATTTTACAGTCTCTTCTGTCTGTAATTACTAGTGAAATCAGAGACTTAAGACTCTGCAAGAGATCGTGTGTAGCTGGAGGAACGACTTTGTAAACTTCTCTGTCTCATAATCAGGTTTTACAACACATCTGAGGAGGGTGAGGGAAGAAAGGAGGGGGGTTATGGGCTTTTGGGTTGGTAGTTTTCTTTTTGGTTAGTTTGATTTGCTTCTACACAATAAGAGAAGAAGGCTGTTTGTACCAGAGAGGTGGAAAACGCTTCAGCTGAAATATTAGCACACACACCCCCCCACCCCAACAACAACAAAACCCCTGAACAGCCAAAAAGGAAGCTGTGCATGTGGCCTACCTGAAAGCTTCCTTTCTTCTAGTAAATCTATAGATCAGTTGCAAGGGTTTTTTTCAGGCTACCACTAGCAGCCTAATAGCACAGCAGGCATGCCACGCAGCAAGAGAAAGTCACTCCCTCAGCCATCCCCTCCGGCCAAGATCATTATCTCATTCATGGAAGCCCAATTCTGCTTTCCTAAATTACAGATTATGTTAAAAAAACAAAATAACAACAACAAAACAAACCCAACCACCACCAATAAAACCCAGACTGAAAAACACTGGTGGGGGGGGATATTTTCCCCATGCTGCAAGGCACGAGGAATTCCCTTGCTGACCAGAAATCAGACTTTGACATGTGCCATAGCACGGGGGTTGGAACTAGATGATCTTTAAGGTCCCTTCTAAGCCCAAACCATTCAGTGATTCTACGTTGTTGCTTCCTCTGTCAGGATGCACCATTTCCCCATCACAAGCTGCAGCACTCACTATTATCTGTTTGAAGGAAAGCAGCACTACCACCAGTACAGCTGTTTTCCCTCTCTCCTTCACTCTCCCCTGCCCTAAACTTCACCAGCTCTGCACTGGTGATATGGCTGAGAGCAAGGATGTAGGATATCAATGCTTAATTCTGACTAATGCAGGATGTGTGGGAGAGCAGCACGGCAGCATGAATAACAGCTCTATGAAACACGTACCAGTATCACGCTAAGTCATTCTTATCATCCAAACAGGATCTCCAGCATGTGCGTGCACAGTACCTTTCCTGTAAAGGTTTTATCATACTCTTGCTTGCATGGAAATCCAGCTGGTAGGACATAAAAAGGAGCAGGAAAAAGCAAGTAGCTGAAATCAACATAAACAAATGCCTTATTTTCATGTAAATGTCAGTGGGAATAAAAACTTGAGGCAAGAAGTGATTAAAGAACAGTCCAGAGAGAAAAAGCAAACCCAACAACAAAAACAGGTCACCCTTCAACCACCACAGGAGACAGAACTGTTCCCAAATGAGATGTTTTTCAAAAGTTTTCCATGAGGTGTCCGTAATGAACAGCTGAAAATATCAACTGCATCAAAACTCACATTTAAGCAACAGAGAGTCACTTCAAGTAGCTTTCCTGTTGTCATCTCCCCCTTCCCTCTCTCCAAACTATGGAGAATATTTAATATTCATATCCTGGGAAACTCACTGGATAAATGGCTTAAATATTAAGCTTAAACTAGAAGCAGCTCTAGAGCTTGCCAAGGAGAGGGGAACAAGGAGGCAAGCAGACTCACAGGTAAATATTAGTTTGTACTTGAAAAAGCCAGAGCACATTTTAAAGCTGCTTTTGATTTCCATGCCAACTCACATTGCCCTCTGTCAAATGCTGGTAGGGCAGAGTGACGCAGGGGGAATGAGTGCCTGGTGCCTTTGGCAGCTGGTCCAGGGTGACAAGGACACTGCCAGCCATTATCAGCCAAAATTACGGAAAATCATCAGCAGAATTCCAGAAAGAAGGGATGTTTGTCTTCCTCATTTTCTTTTTTGGCCCCTCTTGGCCAGTGCCTTTCATGCCAGCCACACAGGAGTCTGGCTGGACTGCTCGGTGTGGTTTTGGCACTCACAAAAGGGGCAAGGAATGCTGTTTGGGAGCACAACTCTCCTCCTCTTTGCTCCCATCCAGTAACCACACAGGTCTCTCTTTCCCAAGCTTCATATCACCTTGCCATCTGGCAACCTTCATGAGTACTGGCCTGAGCAATAATGCCAGACAAAGACTGGAAGCTCTTTAAAGCCACAGAAGAGATCTCTCCTGGCTTGCAGCAGGAAACCAGCATCCCTCTGCTGTTACCTGAAAGGGGAATCATGGAATGGTTTGGTTTGAAAGGACCATCAAAGGTCATCTAGTCCACCTCCCCTGCACTAAGCAGGGACATCAACTACAGCAGGTTGCTCAGAACCCCAAGGACCAACTTGACCCGGAACAGTGCCAGGGATAGGGCATCTACCACCCCTCTGGACAATCTGTGCCAGTCTCACCACTTTCAGCTTCAAAAATTTCTTGTGTCTAGTCTGATTCTTTCCTCTTTTGGTTTAAAACCATCGCCCCTTGTCCTGTCACAACAGGCCCTGCTAAAAAGACTGTCCACAAGAGACAAAACCATTTTCAGTTCTTCAAAACCTAAAGTGTTTTCAAGTGTACCATCTGTCCATCTTTGTGGTACAGTCATGACAACTGTAACTCTAAAACCCTGCTTAACAGGTCACAGCAACACTACAGCACTTTCATGGTCAACATGAAGACCACCACCACTCGCTCTAAATCAAAGCTTGAGGGAAACTTTAGAAGCAAACCATAATAACCACTCAAAGACAAAATGCAGACAGGAGACCCAGGAACACCACCCAGCTTCTCTAAAACAACACGATGAGGCATCTAGAGGTAACACTCAATTATGGCCTTCTTTTTATATCCTCTTTAGCAGCATAATACACTCACTGGGTCCCTGGGTCAGCAGTGACTCAGAGAAGAGAAGCCCTTCCAGTGAATCATACACACATTTTTAAGCACCCTCCAGGTTTTATTGATTGGGAGATGTCTCACTACCTACACCTTCCCTGAATACTACCAGGCTGTCCAAGGCATGAATGAGCATGAGAGCACACGAGCAAGGGTGCAAAAGAGCAGGCGATACTCTCTAGACACCTGAATGCTGTGAAGAGGAACACAAGCCCCACACAGGTCTAGCAGCACTGCTCGCTCCTACAGCATGTGAAAATGGGCATAAGCTACACGAGGATAGGACAACAACGGGATAAGTCACGTATATTTGATTTCACAAGTCAAGACAGTTTTCTTTCCCCTCCCCTCGTGACTAAGCCTTTGGTCCACACACCTACTCCATATCCTCAAAAAACAACTCCGTGAAACAAATGTGATTGCTTTAAAATACACACAGGCAATGACCAATCACACCTCCTCCTCCTCACAGCACTAGGACTATTTACTAAGAGTCTGCACCAACTGTCTGCTTTGTACATAACAGGATCCAACTCCCTCTCTCAAAGAGACATTAAATACTAGCAAGTCCAACTCCTCTCCATTTTCCTTTTCCCATTCCCAAACCTGCAGACAGCATCGTTTGCCCAAATAAACTTTCTAAAATCTCTCCTAGCTACTTCCAGGGAAAAGGACACTGCAGTGCCCAGTGTGCCACAGACCAGAACTGATCCCAAAGCAGCACTCAAAAGTATGGCAAGGAAGCAGTGAGCTGTGCCACAGAGGTTCCTGCCGTTCAGTAAGGGAGAGCACTGGCAGCACTCCACGCCTCGATGCCTCCCAACATCCCACTGAGCATATTACCTTAGGCTTTGTGCCATGCCTTACCTTTAATGTGCTGCTGCTGTGCTGGCTGAGTGCTGATGGTGTAATGGCAAGGTTGCTCAGAGCCCCAAACAACCTGACCTGGAATGGTTCCAAGGATGGGACATCTACCACTTCTCTGGGCAACCTGGGCCAGGGTCTCACCACCCTCAGGGTAAACAATTTCTTCCTTTGATCCAGTCTCAATCTCCCTCTTTCAGTTTAAAACCATCAGTCCTTGTCCTACCAAAACAGGCCCTGCTAAAAATTCTGTCCCCATTCTTCACTGCCTCATTTCTTTGGAAAGGCCAATTAAACTGAGCATGCCATACACGATCTACATGATGCAAACAGACAAAAAGGTTTATAGTGAGGACATAGCACAAAAATATTAATTAATACAGTTACAGTTCTCTCTGGATATTCCCATGAGTACCATCATGCATCTTTTAGCCTGCCAGCTATTCAGCACAGGGACAGGCTGTATTCTTCCCCCATTCTAAAGCAATAAGCACTTTCTTGGCAGCTAAATTATTAATAAGGAACAAATGGTAATTGATTTATAGATGAGCCTGAAAGAGAGGATTTGTCTTCTTCAGTCACCTAAGTCATCAGGCCCAACTGTCAGTCTCCCACCCAGAGCAGCACATGCAGCTCCAAATCATCTGCGTTTACATGACCTCTTTACCTCTGCTGTATCTGACCACTGACCAGATATTGCATAAAAGAAACAAAGTGTTTATTGTTCTCTCTGTCTCTTTCTTCTCAGCAGGCAAGAAAAAGCTTAACTGGATTAGTTCTTAAGATTTTATTTTTATCCATTGTGAGCTCATGAAGAAGAAAAGAAAAAAAATACTCAAGGAAAAGATGAGTTTTGCATTCAGGCTTTGAATATGCTGAGCTTGGGGAATTAGCTCTCTCTCTGCTGGTGGAAAGTTCCACAGTTCTGGGCCAGCTCTTCACATCAGAAGGATCTGTCCTCGTCCTCCCAGCACTACTTTCTCACATTTCAGCTCCAATACTTGCACCAACAACCTTCACTCCTCTTTTGCTGAATGAAGTGAGGCTCACTGGGTAGCTCTTCCCCCCTGCTATGAATACAAGCTTGAGGAGCTGCCCCTGAGAGCAGCTCCTCCACAGGCTGTTCTGTTTATGATAATTAACAGCACCACACACACATCCTATTGCTTTCCTAAGGCTCGCCACAATTTGTTTGGCATGAAGAACCGATCAGCAGTCAGCCTGCCACAGACTCAACCTTTTTGAGGCGGGACCCGTGGCTTTGTTGAAAGCAACACAAACTTTGTTTCTAGAAACATTATGGAGATGACATGGAAAAAGGCAGCGTTGCTGCATACATGCTGGCTGAATCCCAAACGATGGGAGCTCTTACATGAGGCAAAAAAACAGACCTTCAAAGGCTTGTAGGCAAATATACTTGTCACTGAATATTTTGTCATGGGAGCAAGAGCCTAAAAATGTAACAGGAGCAGATAATGCACTGAGACAGGCCAGCGCACATCCTGTCTTTACTCTGTAAACACCACAATGTGAATTGGCACTATTGTACAAATCAGGCCACCCATACAAAAAAGTAGGACAGTGGTTGGTAACAAACTGCAAGCCTTCATCCCAGAGCTGCTACAAACCCTCGTCCCAGATATATCCTCTACTGGAAGAACATGAAACCTGATGGGAGCATGGCCGGGCTGTCTCAGCCTCCAGCATGGACAAGCTGACTGACCCTCCAGTAGCCCTGCAGCATACAGCTGCTTGAGGGCATGGGGAGGAGGTGTGGAAGGAGAAAACGGTGTTAGCATCCATTTTCTGATAAGGCCAGCACCTGTAGGAGCAGCAGGAAACCCAGCCTTGAGAGGTGCTGACTCACAGCAGTGTGGTTTCTTGCAATTGGCAGGGGAGTTAAGTCTTCTAAAAAGACTCCTTCTCTTCTCTGCTTTCTCCTTTCTCAAGCCAGAGATCAAAATAAAACCAGAAGTGCCCCGGGTAGCTAGAAGACATTATATTCTGCATTCCGTGTTCCCATTTGCAAAATTTGGGCTTGAAGTGAAAAATACTTTGTTTGGCATAAAAAATAGAATGGTAAAAGCCATATCAGACTAGGGTTGGACTAGAGGACCTTTAGAGATCCCTTCCAACCTAAACTGATTCTGTGATTCAGACCGAAAAAAGTGAAGCACTGGGGGCACAGTTCTCCACCAGACGAAAGCAAGAGTCATTTCTTGTTCTAGCAGATGTAGCTTAGCTAGATTTAGGTGAATTAGACTCAAGTTCTCAAAAACTTCAGGTGCCTTTTAGGTCTTTTATTCCTATCAAAAGCATCCCTGCTGGTCTCAGTGCTTTTCTATAAAACACATGTCATAGGTCCCACTTGGCAAAGTAGATAAGGGCACTGGAAATAGTCCAGAGTTTCAATGCCACAAAAATGGATGTCAAACTTTACAAACATTCCGTGCAGTTATGCATAACAGTCCCTAAAACAAAAAGCCATAAACAATCCTTGGCTAGAACAATGCACATGATCATTCAGACAGTCTAATCTTTTTTCAGTGTGCCCAGAGCTATGTAACCTAAAGTTCCAAGGCATAAAAGGCTATTCAGAAAGGCAAACAAAAACAGGTTCCCCAAACCTGAAAGGTTAGTTACCTTCCAGGAAGGGCGTGAGCAGAGCCCTCCAGCTGAATGGTGTGCACTCATTTGCACATGCAATGAATTCAGTAAATTCCATTCCAGGCCTCTAGATCACTGGCTTTTGAGGATGCTAATTGTTTTATGGTAGTACCCACTAATCCCCACTAAACCCCAATCAAATATCAAGGCTAATACACAACCAGCATAAAAGAGAAAGTCCCTGACCTAAAGAGAATGTGATTTCCATTTGTACCAGGAAGTAACAGGTAAATGAGATGGACAAACAGGAAGGAGCAGCTATCACAGCAGCAGTTATTATACACCAGAAGTGTGAAGTGGCTTCATGGGGAAAAGAAATTAAAGCCATCAACACCACATTCTTCCAGCAATTAATCAGATTTTACTTTTAAAGCATGTGGACTGAAGTCCAAGTGGGCAAACCTGGGAAGCATTTTGTTTCTTTTGACATGCAGGTAAAGGAAAGACAGGAAAAGACATACCCAAACCTAAAAATACACTTTTATTTTAATTGCAGCATAGCTTCAGGAAGAGGAGGCTGTGGGGGAATACTTGTATCAGTAAGGCAGAGAGCACCAACCCCTTTTGCTTTCCACTGCAGATCACTACTGATAAATTATCATGACTCTCCTAGGGCTCTTTTAAATCTGGTTCTTATTATTACTCTTATTTTTAAGGAAGATAAGGTTGTCTCCAATTTTGAAACTTCAACAGGGGCCACACACTCCCACACAGAAGAATTTCACTGCTAGAAAAGTTCTGGCTGCTCAGCCAGCTACTACTTAGTAGCTGTGGGGCAATAAAAAAGCAGCACAGAGAGCTACAACAGGCACCAAGACCTTACAACATTGGTGGATGCACACTGTAGAGAAGACAAAAACAGAGCTTGGAGATGCCTTGCCCCCAAGAAGGGGCTGAGCATGTGCCTGCATCCCACACAGCACACATCTGCTTACACCAACCCTCTGGAACTTTGCTATGGGTGGGAGGAGCAGGAGAGCTGCATGTGGCTGTGTAGGCAGGACCAGCACCTGAGCACTGCAAACAAATACAGAGATAGAAACATGTGACTAATTGCATCGGTTTAAGGCATTTATTTCTCAACAAAGAGCCAAAATGTGGAAACACTGCATTGGGTTTTCTTGAGCTAAATATCTTTGGGATGTTAAAAAAGAAATAAAAGAATCAAAGGCAAGCAAAGGGCTGGAGAAGGGCCAAGGGGCAGAGCAGCAGCAGAGGAATCCTTACATGACCAAGGCTGCGGCTGGCGCATTCCTGACTCATAAGCTAAGGTGCATCCGGTGGCTGTGTAGGGTGCTGGGTTGGCAAAAGCATTCCCTCATAATGGCTTCTTAATTGTTTTCTAACAGCCACAACACATTCTCCAGAGGGCTGTGAAGGCAGAAATTTGGAAGACAGTGTGCCATTTGTCAGGAGCAACCCAAGCACCTGCTTCCCAGCTGCGGCTCTGCCATCCTCACCTGCTGATGTGCTTAGAAACCTCCAAGGGTGGTCCCCAGGGAATAATTCCTCATTACTCAAGCTGGCACTCCAGAAACACCCAGCTGATGGTACCCTTAACCATTTGCTAGAAGATGCTACATTTGCTAGAGGCTTTGTGCATCAGCTTCAATAATTTAACTGCTTAAATCTAAGGATATACTTAGAGGGCCCTGCAGAAAGGAAAATGGTTGAGGAAGCAAATGCTTTGCTCAGGATGAAAGAGACTTTGAAATCTTGAAGCATTGCTGTTCTCTTGGGTAATGAAGTGGGGCTTTAAACATATATAGAGAGAACATATAATATTATATATATATATATATATAATATAAAAATAAAAGCCTTCAACATTTTCTTCTGCAAGCACCCATTATTTCAACCCCCACAAGCAATACTGTCTAATGGACCTCAAGGCAACAATTATGAATGCTTATTTAAGGAGAATATTCACCTCTACTCTGTTCTAAACTCCCACCTGAACAAAAGCCAAGATATTTAGCATTTTGCTTCCTGCTGCAAAGATTTGACAATTGCAGGCCTTGCATGGGAGATGAAGAAAACCAACATGGAATAATATCATGTGTCAGTTCCTTTTCATCACATGCAGACTTGGGATAAGGTAAAGGCACTCACCTCTCACCTGAGCTTTCATGCAGAATGAAATAAGCAGGGTGAGCTTTCACTCAAAGCAACTCTTCTTTAAAGCTCTCTATTAATCAAATCCCTTCAGAAGAAGTTCATTTGAATGCATTCAATTTTACTTTGAGACTGATAATAGCACAAGTGTATTGCATCATCTTCAGCAGAACAGTAATGCCTTTTAAGTTTCTTTTTAGTAGCTGCCTCAGACATGCCTTAGATAATTTTGTTGGCCAACTGAGGACTAAAGCAAGACATATTCTATGAATAAATGCATTTCCAGAGCCTCAGTCTCAGAAGGTGATTTTGCAAAGGGCCAATGAAAAGTGCCTGCTTTGAACTGTTCCTGGAATCAGTTACGGTTCCCTAAAACCACTGATCAAATTCCACCAAATAAGGCTTAGAGAAATGTTACTTCAGACTAGGTTTATCTTTCCTATACATGCAAACTACAGCATTAAAACCAGAACTTTCCCCTATGAAATATGCACTTTCATAGCTTGGGAGTATTTAACTGAGGTGCTTAAAGTCAACATTTCATTTTCTTTCTTGGAACTGCTGAAAAAAAGCCAAGCTTCAGTGAATGGAAAAGGTAACTTCAAGAGTCTTTCTCCTAAAAATAAACAAGGAAGTTGAAGCAGCCTGTGTGAAGGACCAGTTCTGTTACTCACAGCAATACAGGGTTAACATCACTCCAGTCTACTGTGCTCTAGGCAGGATTTCTTACCCAATAGCTTTCCTGGTTTCCTCTTCCTCCAAAAGGCTCATTCTTTTGGAGCCACCCAAGTCAGTTAACACTCACTTGGCTTTGTACTGCCCAGCAGCTTTGTGCAGCCACCACACCAAGCAGACAAGATGCTCAGCCCCATCCTGAGCTTTCACACAGCTCAGCCAACAGAAGATGTACAGCAAGTTTAGGAAGGTGTAGCTACTGATCCCTCCACGTGGCACTACCCAAGGAAGGACATCCAGCCCCTATGCCAGTCCTCTCTCGAGCACAAGGGTCACACCTGAGCATTGGGCAGCTGGAGGTGTCCTGGTCTCAGGTCAGAGCAGCCCTGGAAAGCTCTCCAGGCATGTGAGTATTGTAGTGCTGCTCTGGGGACGACAGCTTCATGATGTTTCCTCCACAGCTGAGGATCTGGGCCAGTGAGTGCAAGAGTGGGTATGAAACACTGCTGCTGGGCAAGTGCAGATTTCTGCCTTGTACTGGAAACCCTTATAAAAGGCCTATGGTAAGAGAAAAACGAGGCTTGTTGTGTTTTGTGGGAGTTGCTGGGTGCTCTACAAAGTCCCATCAGGCCACTTACTCTCATGCTTCAAGAGACTTACTGTTGTTGTACACCTATTTAAGCAATCCTGGGCTAAGCTTCCTAAACCCATCTGGATTTGTGCTTCAGCTTCCCTAGTGAAATCCCAAAGTGTCCTATGCCCAAAATTCTGCGCAGCAGATTACAGGAAATGCACAAGGTTATTTCCCTCATATCACTCTCAAAATCATCTGCCAGATACTTTGGAGCAGGAACAAGGGAACAGAGATTGCTAAGTAGAAGGATTAATTACATTTCTTCTTTAAGATTACTCACTCCAAGAAGGACATTGGGTTGCTGGAGTGTGTCCAAAGAAGGGCAATGAAGCTGGTGAAGGGTCTAGAGCACAAGTGTTGTGAGAAGCAGCTGAGGGAACTGGGGGTGTTTAGCCTGGAGGAGGCTCAGGGGAGATCTTCTCACTCTCTACAACTCCCTGAAAGGAGGTTGGAGCCAGGCAGGGGCTGGAACAAGCAATAGCACAAGAGGAAAGGGGTGCAAGTTTAAGGGGAA
Source organism: Bucco capensis (assembly GCA_013396975.1). Lineage (NCBI taxonomy): Eukaryota > Metazoa > Chordata > Aves > Piciformes > Bucconidae > Bucco > Bucco capensis. The sequence goes on from VWZO01009703.1 coordinate 583,295, forward strand.
GTTTAAGTTGGACATTAGGAACAATTTCTTTCCTGAAAGACTGGTTAAACACTGGCACAGGCTGCCCAGGGAAATACTGGAGTCACCATCCCTGGAGAGATTTTAAAAGATGTGTAGATGTGGGGCCGAGGAACATGGTTTAGTGGTGACTTGGCAGTGTTAGGTTAACATTTGGACTGGATGATCTTAGAGGTCTTTTCCAACCTTCATGATTCTATGATTATATTGTTCTGCTTTCCTGCAATGTTAAACCACTTGGAGTTACATATTACACGGAATGTTTACAAGATATGTGGGCAAATTTAGCAATATGTATTTTTTAAACTTGATTACTTTCCCACATACACACACAGAGTCTGAGTAATTCTATACATTAGGTTCCTTTCACAGTAAAAATGTCAGGACTTTCCATATGCACTACTGCTGGAGAATACTACCCCCAAAACAAAAACAACAAAAAAATCAATGGTTTGACCTCATCATCTTTGTGGGCTGCATGTACTCACCATTCCTTGTGGGACTGCATTCCCAAAGAACAAGCCCTCCTTCATGTGGGGTGTTACTGGCTAAAATCATTTTGCAAGATGTTTTTTATTCCCCTTGTTCTTCCTACCACCAGTTGTTACCCATGTTTTGTTTCTGTTTATGCAATCAAGTCCTTTCACTCTTAACCATGATCTAACTACAACTCTAACCAACATATGGGCTTCATGTCATACACTGGTAGGCAAGCAAGCAAGCATGAGACTCTTTCAATTTGGCAGGAATCCCACACAGACCAGACATCCAGCTTCTCTCTCCCAGGTTGCTGAGCACAAGCCTCTCCTTGGCTGTCAGCTGTCCCCTAAGGACACTTCTGCTCTCATTTTACCTTTCTGATAACTGCTGTCCACTCAAGGAAGAGCACACTCCAGGATGGGCTGTAAAATGCTCAGATTTAGCAGGGTCCTCCTTATTAAACACTACCTTCTTCCATCACCTTTTGCTGTCACAACGTGGTCCTATCCAGGGCAGCGCTGGAGTCACCATCCCTGGAAGTGTTCAAAAAATCACGTAGATGTTGCACTTAGGGACATGGTTTACTGGTGACTTGGCAGGGTTAGGTTAGCTATTGGACTCAATGATCTTAGAGGTCTTTCCCAACCTTAATGATTCTATGGTCATTCCCATGTTGTTCCAGCAGTAAATTCTTGTGGATTGCCCTTTACCACTCAGCCTCTCTGATTCCTCACAGGTTACTGTAAAAATGAAATACTGACACACCACCCCTTGCAAATTATGTCTGCGTCTCATCACACATTGTGGTTTGGTTCAATCAAATACATTTTGAATGAACAAAGAGTGAGTATATACAGTGGCAGGCTTTTATTAATTGGCTGTTACTTAAAAAAAAAAAAAGGTTTTTTGGAGTGTCTCTTGTGGGAATTCCATTTGCTTAGTCTGTGCTGGAGGCCACCAGAGTTACTCAGAGTGCTGGAGGCCACCAGAATTACTCAGAGAAGAGCTTCGCTGGAGCTCCTCCAAAAAAGTAACTACAACACCAAATTCAAGTATCCATGTAGCAAACTTCACACTTCACCAAAAAAACTCTCCCCCTCACACTGACAAACAGCAAAATGTACCCCTCCTCTAAGGAATCAACAAAATACACGGAGTGAAACCACAGGGGTATGACAAACGGCGCTGCCCAAACAGAGATGTCCACAGAGCTGCAGAGCCAACATAAAAGCACAGAGAGAGTAGGGAAAAACCTCTCATCACCAACCTCTTCACCCCACACAGAGTCTTTGAATGCAGCCAGCTGGCAGAGGGTGAGGCTCTGTGCTGTGCTTCCTTTCACCAAGGCTTCCCCAGTGACAGTGGGGACCTGCTGGGGACTTCCCTGCTCTCAGATTCAGTTACTCTCAACTATCCAACCATGACATCAGGGCTCCCCAAGAGCAGCTCCATGCTACTTTTGCACATCGTATTATTCAGATTGCAAATTCCAGCCACAAACACCTCTACAGCTTTTGGGCTACTCTGGTGTTTGGGGGTTTTTTTTTGGTTAGCCAAGCACACAAGGCTGCATGCACAACTTGCTGGCCTTTGTCTAACAAGCATTTGCCTCTAATATAGGAACTTTCAAGAGCATTAGAGAGAAACCCTGCTAGCAATTCTGGTGAAAACCAAAACCCACTGTGACAGGAGGTACAGAAAGCAGAAGGAATCTTGCCAGCAGCTGAAAGGAGATCTGGAACACTCTGCAGATCACAATGGCCACTAAAAGTACGGCATTACAGGGAAACATCTATGCAGGGTGACTCTGCCCAATGCAAAACCAGCCAAGAGAGAAAAAAAAGATGGACATGAGTATCCAGGGGAACTGGAAAAGTGGTGACAGAGAACTGCAAAGATGGAGCAGAAACCATTACACTAGGAAAGGAGGGAAGGTGACAGGAGGCTTTTGGCGTGATGGTCAGAACAAAGGATATATTGATTCCCCCAGTGTGGTGCTGCTGTCACAGAGAATGGGCTCTAATGGAGATGCACTACCTCAGCTCACGGCTCAGGAGTGAACACACAAGAAGTGGACAGCAAGTTCCTGTCATAACTTCAAACACCCTCATCTCATTAGATTTGTATAAAACTGAAGCTACAGCATAAAAATTTAATCTCTCCTTTGCAATAAGTTTACACCAGCACATTGTAGAGGAGGTAGCTGGCACACATCTCTTCTGTAGGTTGCCAAGACACAAGCAAACACTCAAACCTCTGATTAAAACCTCCTCTTGAAGCCAAAAATGAAGGGGGTTGTAACACCTGTGAGAAAGGCTGCAGCAATTAACTCAAGAATTTCCAAGCTTGTTAAATGTCACAATTCTTAACAGTATTTCAAGTGCAGCACCAAAAAATACCAACATCTGTAAGAAAACTCCAAACGAGCAAAATCCCCACTAAAATAGCTCCCCATGCACAGATGCATACCAAAACCAAAGTGTCTGTAGCACAAGAAAAAAAACACCACCAAAATACCAGTCAGAGAGATACAGCAGAAAAGTAATATACAGCTTAGAAGTCAAAGTTTAGAGGAACAAAAGAACATGAATCCTGAGTGGATGACATTTTGTTCATACACCTTCTCTGAGAAAAAAATATGTTCAAGGAGATTTCTGCTTTTCTAATAGGTTTCATATCAAGAAACATACATTCAAAAGCTTGGATGCATTAAGTTGTAATTTTAAAGTCCTTCTTTTTAGTGTTGTTCTAACTACACAGGGAACAACTTCAAGATTAAATAGGGTGCCACTGACCTTCCTCTTCCTGCTCTGGTAAAGGCTCTCTAAAAATTGGATAGTATTACAGAGAATCTGTGTTGCAATTTCTAGGCACATCAGGGTCAGAGAAAGTTCAGTCTTCCCTTTGAACTTTCTTGCCTCTGTGGGCTATAGTCAAATCCTCAGTGTTATTTTAACATGGTTTTTAAAGTTTAATTTCCTTTTTGTGGCTTTGCATTATTAACATTATTGACGTTAAAAGTGACAGGCAGTCCCCTTTTCATCTTTCAGAAGGCATGGAAATATTTGTGGATTCCTCCCCCCTCCATTAATTAAAACCTTGCCTCGGTAACCCTCTTTAGATGCTGCACAGAAGTCAATAGGAGAATTCCTTTTTTTCTTCAGTGGAACCAGGATTTCTATAATCCACTCTTCTCAGGAAGGGCTTTGCAATTAGCAGAGCAAGAAGGCAGCATTCAGTTTCATTCATCAGAAGTGTTTTGAATTGGTTCCTTCTGGGTCTGAGGCTCAGTTCTTGACAAACAGTAATTTAAAATAAGTAAAGCAAAGCAGAGTTTTAAACAGGTCCAGTGTTCACCTCAGGAGCAGAGCAGTGACAAACCAAACTGCCAGAGCTTTGCAACATTCTGCCTTAAAACACAGAATCACACAGAATCCCAGCATGGTGAGGATTGCAAGGGACCTCTGGAGATCATCCAAGTCCAACCTTCCTACTGAAACAGTCACCCACAGCAGGTTGCCCAGGATCACCTCCAGGTGGCTTTGGAATTTCTCCAGAGAAGGAGACTCCACAACCTCTCTGGGCACCACTGACAAGAGTCTAGCCTCAGCTCCTTGCTCCCACCTTTTAGCTATTTGTTCAGCGTTGAGCAGATCCCCTCTGGCTCTGCTCTTCTCCACACTAAGCAGCCCCAGGGCTCTCAGCCTTTCCTCCTGCCACAGACGCTCCAGTGCCCTCAGCATCTTCCTAGCCTCTGCTGGACTCTCTCCTGTATGGTGGTTCTTTTAGGGATCTGACACCAAGTCCAGACAGGCGCTACAGCTGGAAATTCCGGGCACCTGGCTAAGAACAGGACCAATATAAAGGAGTGCCATTTCCTAAGAAGTATCACAGCAGCCCAGGCACTGAGATTAGGCTTAGCCAAATGCAAAGCACTCAACTTTGCTTTTTCAAAGCAAGCAGTAATAGCAAATAAGCAATAAGCAAATAAAGTGTTGAAAAATCAGTCAGGTGGAAAATAAAATACCTTTCTCATGGAATTATATGCCTCACCTGTCCTGTTCTCATGTAGAGCCCCATCCTCATTCCACATTAATGCACTAAAGCAACCTGAGAAACATCAGGTCAGCTAAGCGTGACTCCAAGAGGGGCTGGTGAGCCTCCAGCACTTGGAGAAGAAAAATATATATGAAGATGCTCAGTCAGATACTTTAAAAAAAAATCTAGGAATACAGCTTCAGGCATCTAATTTTGCAGAATCTTTGGTTCTAGAATGAAATGAAAACCCAATCCACCACATAAATCCGGTTAAGATCCTACAAGCTTTTCTGTAACAGCCACTACTTGCCATAGGAAAGCAGAAATGATTCATTTAACTCTGAAGCACTGAAAAAAAAGAAGAAAAGGCACTTAATAGAAAGAAGTCAGGAAGAACAGTTTGATGACAGTTTTTCTGTGATGACAGGCTTCGAAAAGAGATGCCAGTTACAATAAATATTTCCAAATTAGATATCTGGCATTAAGTTGGGAGAGCCAAAGGCTTAAAGATGTCACATAACATAAACGCAGCTCTGTTTAACTTTGCAGTTTCTGAAGCAGTGAAACCCTCTCTGCTTGCTCTCTTTTATTTTTCCTTCCCCTCTCCCCTCCCTCCCTTTTTTTTTTTGATATGCCAAATCCATGACCAACACAAGAAACTTCTTTCGCTCCGCTGTGACTAACATTTATCACTTGTAGATAAAGTAGCCATTATTCAACCAAATGCGAATTCAGCAAGTGCTTTTAAAAATCACCCACCCCCTAGCAAGAACCGCAAACCAAGCAGCCGCCCACACCCCGCCTGGAGCATGCCTCTGCATTCCTGAGCGCTGAATAACAGCACTCACTTTGAGGCCGTGCTGCTGTGCTTTCTTACTGCTCCTCGAAGCCTTCAGAGAGACCTTCCTCTAGTGCAGAATCAAGGCTGGAATGGCACACCACGTCTTCAAAGCCTTTTCTAAGTGTAGCTTAAAAAGATGATGCCCCTGACCTCTTTTTCTTACTTAAAAAAAAGTGTCCGATTAAAATAAAAAGAAAAAAGAAATCAAGTGTAAAAGAACAAGTCCCTCAGCTGTGCCCTAGCTCTGTCTCAGAATCACTGAAAGTCAAAGGAGGTTTCAACTCGTTATATATTCATACTCCTGGGTGATTCTGTTCCAAAAGCCCCAAATCCCAGCACTGTGGGGGTTGGAAGGGACCTCTGGGATCATCCAGTCCATCCCACTACTAAGGCAGAGTCACCCAGAACAGGTTGCCCCAGATCACTTCCAGGTGGGTTTGGAATCTCTCCGCTGAAGGAGACTCCACAACCTCTCTGGGCAGCCTGGGCTAGGGATCCAGCACCCTCACACCAAAGAACTTTTACCTTATATGCAGATGGAACCTCCTGGGTTCCAGTTTGTGCCCATTGCCCCTTTGCCTGTCCCTGGGCACCACTGAGCAGAGTCTGGGCCCAGCCTCTTGCCCCCTGTACCCTTTAGCTATATGATCAGCACTGAGCTCTCTCAGTATGCTCCTCTAACCAGTTACAGGGCACTCAGCCTTTCCTCCTGCCAGAGATGCTCCAGTCCCCTCAGCACCTTCCTAGCATCTGCTAGCCTCCCTCCTGTAGTTCCTTGTCTCTCTTGAGCTGGGTTGCCCAGAGCTGGACCCAGGTCTCCAGGTATGGCCTGACAAGGGCTGAGTAGAGGGGAAGGAGAACCTCTCATTAATGATGCCACCCACATCCTCACTGATTCAGGTATGAAAGACAAACATGAGAACAGAGTGGTCATGGAGAGAGTGAGTAACCTAGAACCCATTCAGGAGGAAAAAGGCTGGCTTTGGGCTGCCATACCAAGGGAAACCTCAGTCTGTCATTCTGGGCTTGGATCTTCTGCTTGTGGAGGAGGGAAGGGGACCTGCAGCAGATTTTCTTGCAGTACCAATCCCATTTCTCAGTGCTTTACCAATCTACCCCAGCAAGGCCTCCTTGCACTGCTGGATATAACGTGGCTCTAGGGAATGGGAGCAGCACACAGCTGCTCTGGGCTAAAACTGGAGAAACAGCCTGGGAAAGGAATAGCATCTCTGGCTGGAGAGCATGGAAGGCTCACACAGCCTCTGGCAGCTGCAGAAGCAATCTGGGACAGTGGAATCACAGAAAGCACAGGTTCCCCCAGGAACCAGTCCCCTCAGAGTAAAATCAGAAATATTTCTAAACAATGAAATCAGGCCACAAATAAGTCCTCTACAGTATGTAAACAAATTGCTTATGTTTTAAGTCACTTCTTTATGTAACATGAAGCTGAGAGTCAGTTCTCCACTTCTATTTGCTCCATTGGGCTATACACCAGCCAAATGAGTTTCAAACCTCTGTCACAGGACAGGGACAAAAGCCTCACCTCAGCATCCCAAGGGTTGATATTTGTGTCCAAAGAAGGACAACAAAGCTGGTGAAGGGTCTAGAGCACAAGTCTTATGAGAAGCAGCTGAGAGAACTGAGGCCCTTTAGCCTGGAGAAAAGGAAGCTCAGGGGAGACCCTCTCACTCTCTACAACACCCTGAAGGGAGGCTGGAGCCCAGGGAACAAATGATAGGATAAGAGTAAAGGCCTGCAATGCCAATGATCTTGGAGGTCTTTTACAACCTTGATTCTATGATTTTATGATATTCTTCACAAGAGTTACCCTCTGCATTTGCCAGGGTCGAAGGAGCACCTAGTAGAGATGTTTTGCACCACAAAACAGTAATTCCCAGATGGGTCACAGCTCTGGCTGCAGCTGGATTTTAAGGTCTTTAACACAAAGCCAGATAACACTGTAGAACAAAAGTCCTGGTTTTCCTTTTGTCCAGTGTCAATGTAACATTTCCATGGCTATGGAACAGCCATGGAGTAAAGTACCAGCATCCAAACACTGTTGTACCACAAGCTGCATATCTATTTATTTATTAGGCTGAGGAAAGAGTCCAATGCTTTGGGTTTGCTGCTCTACTTACTTCATGTCATGCCTTACCTGGATTGGACTTCTGTTATTCTTTGAGTCAAAAAAAAGCACCAACAAATCAAATACTAAAGACACATTTTAAAATGGGATTGTCATTTTGAGTAAAACAGGACAAAATGAGTAATTTTTTGCTGTAGAAGGTAGTCAATCATCCTATGTTGTCTATCAAGGCACAGAGACTTTCCTGCTGCTAGCTTTGCCAAGATCTTTATGTGAAGGACTGGAAACTCCTATAATGCATCACACAGCAGCTATAATCCAAGGCAGGTACCCAAGATGGTGAGCCAATATGATAATCCTGGATTGCTAAATCCACTGTTTCCCTGAAAAACCTTGTATCACATTCAGTGTTCTGTTGGCCAAGGAAAGCAGATGCTGCTTTCTGCAAAATCTGTCACCACCACTCCCAAAATACTCGAGAGAAACAAAGATTCCCCTAGGCTCTTCCAGTGGGAATGTTTGGCCCACCCTTCTTCCTCCCCCTCACCTCTGTGTGCCTGAGCACGAACAGATGAGGAAATAAGGACAAAATCTTGAAAAACAAAAGTATTTCATAGAATTACAGAATCATTAAGGTTGGAAAAGACCTCTAAGATCACTGATTCCAACCATTAACCTAACATCGCCAAATCACCACTGAACCATGTCCCTCAGTACCACATCTTTTAAACTCCTCCAGGGATGGTGACTCCACCACTGCCCTAGGCAGCCTGTGCTAGAGCTTAACCACTCTTTCAGTGAAGAAATTGTTCCTGGTATCCAACCTAAACCTCCCTGGCACAACTTAAGGCTGTTTCCTCTTGTCCTATCGCTTGCACCAACCCCCACCTGGCTCCAACCTCCTTTCAAAGGAGTTGAAGAGAACAAGAAGGTCTCCCCTGAGCCTCCTTATTTTGAAGGGAAAAATAGTTTTCATTGTGTAACTGGATAGAAGCAAGAACTCTTGATGGGTTAACTTAATGAAATGATTCCAAGTAAGTTCTATTCTCCCCTTATTGATTGACTGAGTATCTAGCACTTGTCCTCATATAATGGTACCAACACAATCAATAGCTCTCCAAGCAATGTCAGCTGCTAGCTAATTTACACTTCCATAGTTGCCATCTGCTATTCAGCCCATTGTAACACAAGCCATCAGCCTGGGACCTTTAACTAGCATGGTCAAAACAGAACTACTGAAAGGCAGAAATTTTATCCATATTCCCAAGGGGTAATGGAACACATTTAATCCAATTAGGGCCTCATCACTCTTAGTTTGTCAAGTTTTGTTCACACAGCTAGGAAACCCTGTTACAATATCTGTTGACTGTAATTCAGCGCTCAGCCCTGCCTTTGAGAGAGAAGATGCTCATTATTGTAACTCATGGAGTTCAAACCAGTTGGCAACTGGCCACCAGTGGTGTTCCCCAGGGCTCAGTATGGGGGCCAGTTCTGTTTAATGTCTTTAGCAAAGATCTGGATGAGGGGATTGATTGTACCCTCAGTAAGTTTGCAGGAGACACCAAGTTGGGTGAAAGTGCTGACACACTCAAAGGTAGGGAGCAAGTGTCACTCAGGAGGATTTCTTGATCCTTTCTTAACAGGATTTCTTTGTTGTTTTTTAACAGAGTGCTCAGAACGTTATTTGTAAATGTATGCTGGTGGCCTGCCATTAGGTTTTGGGGTTTTTTTATTCCACATATTATTTTTCCCTTCAAAAATCACTGCTGGTTTAATACAAGGCCATGAAAAACTATGACAGAATCATGCAGAACTAACTAAGTGTTTCTACCTACAGTTCAAGCACCTAGCAGGTGTGCAGTGATGGCATTTACTCCAGAACCGTTTCAACAAAACCATGCAGTTACTACAGCACAGGATGCTACCTCCAGATTTGATCAGAAAAGAAGCAAAGAGATCAAAGAGTCAACAAACTGGATGACAAATGGTCAACTGTATGAGTGGCTACAAACAGAATCAGCATGATAATGCTGCACTCTGGAGCCAGGATTATACCCGTGATGGAAACAATGGGACATATGGGCACAAGTAATATTCCTCTTTCTTTAAAACTGTCTATTGTGTAAGAACAAAGCAAACCACATCCAAATACATCTGGCACCAACATCTAATGCTTTGCAAGCTGATCCTTCTTTTCAAAAAACCAGAACATCTGAGCATCCCATGGGTTTTGCTGCAGCACATCAGATGAACCTAGAGGAAGAAACCAGCATGGCTGAGTCAAGACCTGCTGGTCAAATTAAAAAACAAGATGGAACTACACAGGCAGTGGAAGCAAGGGCAGAGATCTTGTGAAGAGTATAAGGATGCTGCCCGATGGTGTAGAGATGAGGTCAGGAAGGCTAAAGCACAGCTAGAGTTCAACTTAGCAAAGGATGCAAAGAATAACAAGAAGGGATTCTACAGGTACATCAATGAAAAAAGGAAGGTCAAAGAAAACATTCCCCCCCTGAGGAGTAAGAATGGAGAACTAATAACAACAGATGAGGAGAAGGCTGAGGTTCTCAACAACTTTTTTTCTTCAGTCTTCACTGGCAACCTCTCTCCAAACACCTCCTAAGTTAAAAAACCACAAGATGGGGACCAGGGCAGTGAAGTCCCTCCCACTGTATGTGAAAGTCAGGTTCGTGACCTCCTG
>VWZO01009703.1:602735-660353 GCA_013396975.1 Bucco capensis
CGCTATTCCAAGAGAAAAAATGAACAAGTTGAACAGCTTGTGATATTTGCATGACTGGGGAGAGATCATCTGAACAGTGTGAACAGCCAAAGTCTAAATAATTTATAAGTGGTAAAAAACAGCAGTGACAAAGTCCTCTCAAGACCCTCACCTTGCTGATTATTGCACTGAAAGTTACTACAAGTATTGTGAAATGAATCAGTGGTAACTAGCAAACCCTTTAATTTCCACTGTAGGCTCTTTCTGCTTATTTTCAGCTTAGAGATAATCTCACTTTTATTATGTGCTGATCTATCACTTTATGTATCTCTAATGCACCACAGAGGAAGAGACCAAATGCCAGAGAATGAAAGGTTATAGCTGAAATAATCTCAGGAAGGGCCTCAACTGAGGCAAAAATGTCAAGAAAGTAATGCTACATTGATCAAAGATGCACATGAGCCCCACCACTTGATGATAACAATATGTTAGAATTATACAAGATTCTTTTGATGCAACTTAAAGGGAGAAGATTTAAAGCAGTATATTTTCCTTCAGTACACTCCAGGTACAATTCCTGTCCTTGACATTCACATGCCCCTGACAAAATGCACAGTGATGATCTAACTGATTTTCAGTGAAGAAGAGAGTCCCATAAAGTTCTAACTCTTCCCATCTGCATTATCCAAGATCTCTGGGCAGTAGATTATTGCACATGGGAAGATTAGGCAATTGCCAGGTAATGTTGCCTCTTGTACAATCAGCTTATCTGTGTGCTAACTAATGTTTAAATTGGAGAGATCCAGACTAGGGTGAGAAGATGAAGCAGTATTTCAACGGCTGCTCATTTACTTGTTGCACAAGGGTCACACACTACTCACCCCAAAGCCCTGCAGAGTCCAGCAACACCCAGACAGTTCTGCACCCACACTGCACTTGCTCCAGCATGAAGTGCCAGACTAAAGGTATCTCAAGAGCTCAAGCTCTTAATTAGAGGGCATGACCACTAACAGGCTACTTACCTTACACAATGAGACATCATTTAGACTTTTCTTTGAAGGGGACATCAAAAGGCATAAAGGAATCTACATCTTCAATGCTAGTCACTTCAGAGGCACCTTGTAAGGACAGTTACCAAATGGCCAACTGTAATGGCCTTCCCTGTGGTTAGATGCCTATTCACTGAGGAATAGGGTACACCTATTTGCTAGTAAAGCAACAAAACTTACATTGAACATTCTCTGGTACCAACAGTGACAAGAAACCACCAGTCACTGGCGTAGGATGTGAGAAAACAGAACACTTCATCACAGTCACATTCTTCAAAGTCAAGCGGTTCGCCCACTGAGTAATATTCCTGCAGTGGTTTGTAGGTAATGAGAACTACACTTGTAGAAGTTGTACTGATATCTCATTATCATTATACATAGAGATATGATAGAAAGCACATGGAAATTAGATTATTTGGAGATGTTATTTCTGTTAAAACCAACTTGGCTTCCAAATGACCTTAACGAGACATAGAAGCAAAGCCTGAGACGTCTACTTTGTCCAAATCCACCCTGCCATTTATTGGCATATTAAGAAAATATTCGGGGTTAAAGTACAAGACAATAAATTACTGACAAATAAAAGTGGGGGTTCTTGCTATCTCAACTTCCACCAACATAATGCCTCTTGCTATAACAAGCTGGCTTGGATGCAACTGCCAACCAAACGCATGCACTGCCAGTGGCTTTCAACATCTTTAGCCTGTGGAAAAATCATTTAAAATTTCCCCAAAGAAAAGGCCACATGAGCGGTTTCATCCATGCTGCTTCACATGAATATAGTTTCCTTAGTCACCTCTTCCTCAGCTCCTGAAAACCACTGCAGTGGATAAAAAAAAAGTATGCAAATTTTAAATACTTCACTTGCCTACTTCTCCTCCAGTCTTTTGTGCCAGGAGATAACACCAGGAAACAAAACTGGAGAAAGGTTATCCCATGAGCAAGCCTGTACATTGCATTCCCAAAGGACTGCCAACTTCAGATACAGCAGCAGCACTCAGTCCCCGTGATAGCTACAAAACAAACCACACACATCAGTTTTAGTGAACCAAGAGACATGTTTGTCTCCTGTTTGTTATAAAGAGGCCAAGTAGCTTTGGGTAACAACCTCCCCATTCGAAAAAATTCCTGCAAGTTAGCATTGGATCCAACTCAACATAAGGTGCAATTTTTAACTGACAAAGATAATTTACTGGCTCACTAGTAGAAAAGTTATGGCCTGTGTTTTGAAATAATCCTTGTCTTCTAAAAATAATTTGTCAGTGATTTAATTTATAGCAATACATTCCACATGCAGTCACACTGGACCAACTTTCGGCCTGCTTTTGACAACACTCAACCCTCTAATGAACCTAGAAAAATATTCTTTACAGCTCCAAGTAGTGCAGGGACTGCAAACCAAAAGTAAGGGTGAAATATGATATGATTTGTAAAATCAAGACGTGATTCTAAAGCAAAAGTGAGACAAAGTGTTTTACAGATCCATCAGTTATTCTCTCATAGTGATGTAAATTCAGAGTTGCTCTGCATGTGCAAAAATGACACCCCTGAGGTCTCACAGGTGAAAAAAGATTTAGTGAATAACAAAAATCAAATCCAACTCAGGCTTCAAAAACCAAGAACACCTATGCCTGGATTGTTTTACACCTTGTCACACTAAGTAATGCCTTTTGCTTTCCTAACAAAGAACACTTTTGTTCTTTCCCTTGCCATCCTTACCATCTTGCCCTGAAGAAAAATAGTATTTAAACAAAAAAAAAACACACTGATCCCTAAACATAGAAAAACACACAGGAGAATGTAGCTCACAAAAGGCACAAACTGGCAAAGAGCGTCTGTGGTCAGCTGCACCTCACAGAACAGCCTTGTCAGGGCCACAGAGCACCACTGCCCCTTCAGCAGGGCAGGGATGGAGGGATTTCATACCCCTTGGCACTAACTACACCATCCCTGTGGAATTTCTTCTCCCTGCTTTTATGGCCCCTGAAGCAACTCGAATCTCTGATCAGCATCAGAGCTCACTGGAAAGCCATTATCCCATTATTTCACTGATGTAGACACATATACATACCAAAACAAAGGCTATTTAGATTTTGTTCAAATGTTAATAGAGCATTAACTTCCTTTTTTAATGAAGTTACAGTATTTTTTTCCTGCATAGAATGGATAATTAAAATACCGGTTTCTACTTGAAGCTAATTCTACTCTAATACAAGTTTTTATTTTTTTGTATACACATTTAAAAAATAATATATAGACACACAAATATAAAAAATATAAAATTCCCAAATCCCAGCTAAGTGAGGTTTGGAAGGGACCTCTGGAGATCATCTAGTCCAACCCCCCTGCTAAAGTAGGGTCACCCACAGCAGCTTGACCACAATCACCTCCAGGTGCCTTTGGAATCTCTCCACACAAGGAGACTCCACAAGCTCTCTGGGCAGCCTGGGCCAGGGCTCTGCACCCTCACACCAAACAAGTTTCTCCTCCTGCTTAGATGGAACCTCCTAGGTTCCAGTTTGTGTCCATTGCCCCTTGGCCTGGCCCTGGGCACCACTGAGCAGAGTGTGGCCCCAGCCTCTCGGACCCTGTACCCTTGAGCTCTTGCTCAGCATGGAGCAGCTCCCCTCTGGCTCTGCTCTTCTCCAGGCTAAGCAGCCCCAGGGGTCTCAGCCTTTCCTCCTCCCACAGATGCTCCAGTCCCCAAAATGCCAGATGTACAAAGAATTGTTCTAAAACTTCTAATAGCCTCTCTCCAGCACTAAACCTCCTACCTTTTCTTCTATTCCGAAGTGCACAAAAACTGCCAAAATGCATGTAATCAATGACTTCCAGTGGAAGCAGATCTCCCATCAACTATCAGACAAACTGAAAAACTTTTAATGTAAGCATTCAAGCCAAAATAATAACAGGCTGGTAGTGCTCATTAGTTCCACCTCCCACCTTTCCTCTTTCCTTTTCTTCAGGAATAGCTGGCCTGCAAGTTCAGCAGAAACTCTGAAATGCCATCCTAAAAATAGAAAGCCAGGAAAGAGAAAAAGGAAAAGAAAGGCGGAAAAAAAGAGGGGGGGGGGAGAATGGGAACTGAGAGAATAAGCAGAGTGCAAAGCTCTGTAATATAGAACTGTCTCCAGCTTTGGAGTCATCAGCCAATCATAACTCAAAATGCTGCTCTTTTTTTCCCCCCTAAAATCAGGATACTCGGAAGTCTATTTTTATTCCTGTGTAGAAGCAGCTATCTCAACAGGGCTTTCAAACCAGTAGAGCCTGGCATGCAAAGCAGTGACTTACAAAACTCAATTTCAAGTTCATCATTTCCAAGGCCCAAAGCAGGGCCCAAAGCTCGGCCCAAAGCAGGACTGCAAGGGAAGCAAAGAAGAGGGCACAGAGGGAACTGCCCCTTAAATTTAAAACAAGCACAATGTGTATGAAATGGAATACTCAGCCAATCCATTTGGGGTCACTTGTCTTGCCTATTCCTTCCCTATAGGTGCAGGCTCTCACCCTGCACCCCCCCTCACTTCCCAGTGGAATCACAAATGGTTTACATTCCAACTCTTATCTGTAACCCAAACATTTTAGGCCTAAGCTACTAGAAGCTGGCAATGTTTTGAAAATATACTACCAGCTTTCAGACAAATGCAGTCACTTTCTAAAGAAACCTTGGCTAGAAGCAATACCACCTTAGCAGAATCAATTCTGCTCCAGCCCAAACCAGGACACTAAGTCTGGAAAATATGTACAATTACTGAAACACTACCTCTTGAGTATCCAAGGAGGTATATCCTCAGCACTTTCACACTTCCTTTGCGTGGAGATTACCTACAGAAGCTGTAAATTCCTCATCCCTGAAAGTATTCAAAATCAGGTTGGACGGAGCTCTGAGTAACCTGATCTAGTGAGAGATGTCCCTGGCTGGGACAGGAAGCTGGACAAGATGATCTTTGAAGGTACCCTCCTATCCAAACCATTCTGTGAGTCTAAAAATGCTAGAGGCCTCCTCTTGTATTTAACTGAAAATTAGTTTTATGAATCTAATTCTCAGTGCTACATCATTAATAGGTTATGAATTATTGATATAAAGTTTTCAAACTGACTCCTGATTTCCACCCACAGCATGGAAAGACACAATCTCAAGAGTAATCACACAATCATTAAGGTTGGAAAAGACCTCTAAGGTCCTCAAGTCCAACTGTTGACCCAACACCACCATGCCACTTCCCTCTTGTATATGGATCACTGTAGCAGGCCTTAAGATGTCTGCACCCTACAAGTTGCTTTGCCTCTGCCCCCATGAACCTCAGGCAAGTCAAGCAAGTTCTCAGGACTTCACTCTCCCCATCAGCAAAAGGAGTTAAGAATGCTTCCGATATAAAGGACATTAAAAATAAGAAGTCACACATGCTCCTTTTTCAACAGGACATGGGCCCTTCAACAGGCTGTGGAATGACCTTAATGAAAAGGTCTTTGAAGGGACTTGATGAATATTGCATAGTAAAGATTAATTTTTTTCTTTTGAAATGGAAGTAGCTGACAGCATCTGAGCTTAACTGCTGTCCTTCACACAAAGTAATCCAGAGCTTGTTTGACTCTTAGGAAACCTAAGGAACCACGATCTCAGGCATTCCTTCTTGATCCTCCATTTTAGTCAACAGATACATTAATTACACTGTTTTCCACAGCAAGAATTCAAATTCCACTTGCTTCACTACCTCTGAAAAGAGCATTTATTTCAGATTCATAAATGATTTAAAAGAGAAAGCTTAATTAATAATGTAGTTTCCAGCCAGATGGCCAGCTATTAGTTTTCAGTCATCTCTTTTGGAACAATTCACCAAAAGTCTTCAGATGTGAAGGAGTTTTAAAGCAAATAAATGTCATTGCCCAACACTCTCAGTGGCTGCCAAAATGCTTAGTACAAGGCACAGCTATAGGTAGAGAAATGTTTTGTTACAGCAACACACATTGGGAAAAAAGTCCACTAGCAATTATACAATTGCTTGAAAGACACACATTAATTTTGTTCAACATTTTCTACTTGGATGGCATTAAATTCACATAATGGTTATATAACATTCCTTAAATGAAAACATGAGGCTACTTGTATAGTGTTTCCCCTGGACTTGTGCTAACAGAATGCTCAGTAGCAGACCACTGTGGAATGATGTGCATCAACCAGTCAAAATATTCCATGTGTCCAGGAGGCACCACCATAGAGATGAACAGATAAATATTATGCAACGCCAGTCAAGGTTTACCACTAAACATCTATGGTATTCTAATATTCTCACTGATGTAGCAGCTACATATTTTCAGAGAGAGTTTCCAACTGAAATTTTAACTGCTTGCTTAGTGCCACTGAGATGCTGAACAGCCACAAAAAGCTTTTCCGAGGCAAGGGTTTGCAACAGAGTCTACCTCTGGAGATTTTAGGAGCTCTTCACAACTGTTATTAAACTCTCTGACATCCTTGTGAGGTGTTTGTTTGCAAGGTAGTCAAAAGAGTAAAGTACAGACAGGTTGAGCATTTTGTTCAATGTTATATAGTGGTATGGAACAAAACCTGCTGTTTTCAGTCTTCCCTAACCACAGTGTACATTCATTATGCAGTAATCCACAGCTGAAAACCAATCTTAATTCAGTTATGACTGAAAACAAAGATGCAATTGCAACTCTATACATGAACTTTCAGCCTATAGTTCTACCAAACCAGCAAAACCAGATTTGGGGAATAGCTTCAATGATCAGCTGTCTACCTACACACAAGTTATTTATGGCACCTAATTCAGAGCGAAGTCCCGAACAGTTTGCAGCCAGCCAGCAGACTTTTACTGGAGACAGAAATCAGCTATAAAGTTGTATTAGCTTTGATAACCAGACAGTGATTATCTACTTTTCTTCACAGAAACGGTTGTCAACCCTGGCACAGGTTGCCCATGGCAGTGGTGGAGTTATCCCTAGAGGGATTTAAAAAACATGTAGATGTGGAGCTGAGGGACATGGTTTAGTGGTGGACTTAGCTGTGCTGAGTTACATTAAACAGTAAGATAGTTTTGACTTAGGGTTCAATAAGTCAGGAAAATTTAGGCCCAAGAAACAGATATGGAGAACGATTAGCCAAACTGTATCCAAGATTCACCACTCCAAGCCTGGGAAACTCTTAGAAGGTATTCATCTGGGCTCTCCAGAATTCACTGGAGTGTTGTTTGAAGGTTCCAGGCCAACATCAATAACTGTTCTAGACCTTTCCTCTACCAACCATGAGGGAAGAAAGGAAGGATAGATGTTATTAGCAGACCTTATGCTCTTCTGATTTCAAGGCCTATAGTTGTGAGTGGGCTTTATGTAGGCCAGGCAAGAGGAAACCCTATTCCTTCCTGTATTTGTATAGATGTGTAAGCAGAGGAGGTGGGACAGGGGCTCAGGGAGAAGCACATTATCAGGGTTTCACTGCTGGCTTGCAAGCTAGTTAAAAATGGTTTAGAAAGGGAAAAAGAAAAAAAACCCCAGTGATAACAGCCAAATGCCACCTTCTGCAAAGGTACATGATCAGGAGCCACTGCCAAGGCCAAATCTATTGCCAGTGGTATCTCAGCTACCAAATGTGGGGGGCCTCTGCCAAGCCACACTAGTGCCCATCAGAAAGCCTTCAGTGAAACATGAGCAAGAACTCCTCAAAAAATGAAACCTCTGCAGAGAAGTATCATTTTCAACAAACTTCCAGATAAACCCTGCCTGGCTTCCTGCCAGATTTCCAACCTAGGGCTGACAAGTCCAATCTTTGTGGGACTGGAATGCTTGGGTCTCACAGGCTCTGCTGAGCAGGCTTCAAGTTCTCCAAAAAGAACTCACAGAAGCCCCAAAAGCCCTGAATTTCAAAGGAGAAAAACAGATCATGCACAACCTCCAAACACCTTTACCCTCTATTTTCAGTTCACTGCTTTTCTCCTGCTGGCCTTGACCCTCCCTTCACTCCCACATAAATTGGAAGTAAATTTAGTGAAATCCACGTAATTAGACAAATGCAAGAAGAGTGGGAAAAGACTCAGACCCCAAGTGCTAATTAGCCCTTCTTTTAAGCAAAGAGTGCTTTTTGAGCACTGACATAATTTTTCAGATACTCTCTCACACATATGCTGCAAGTTGGCTATGCACCCACCTCAAGGGGAACAACAATTTGTCCAACAAATAAAAAGAAAAGGATCTTTCTGTACAGTTCCACATGTATGGAAACCACAGACTTTGTATCCCTATAGAAAAAAACCCCACATCTGGTCTTTCTGAGTACAACAAAAAATGGTGCTTGTAGTTGGGTCTTTGTCTTCCCACATAGCAACACTTAAAATCCAGGGAAAGGAAATTTGGGGGGGGGAAGAAATGTTCTCTAGCTGTTAAGTAGATAAAGCAACAACAGTTGCACATTCAACACAAACACAAAGAGGCATTCTCATGTTCCACAGATGTCTTCTACTAAGCACCAGGATTTTTGTGAACTTTAACTGTTCTACATCTGTGAAGAGTAAGTGAATTTCTCTTTTCACGTTCAAGCAATTAGAACAGGAAGAAAAACTATGGAAAAAAAGTCAGTCTCAGCATCCATCATTCAACCATGGCTGGCTGCAACTTCACCACAAAGAAGGGAATTTCTGGTCTGACTTCTTATTGTTATGGTTAAAGAACCTCACCAATTCAAAGAGAATCTCTGCCCTTTCCTATGACACGATTTGTAAGCCAAAGGTTAAACAAAATGTTCAGTATCAGTAACTACAAATTATGAAGTGAGCTAAGGATGGTCCACCTAAAACTTCATCCTGAGACTCTCAGTCCTGAGGAACCCAAAGCCTGCAGGAAGCAAGGGCCCCAGGCAGACACACCAACTCTCCTGACACCTTGTCCCTGCAATCTTCTCTCCAGGATTCACACACCTGCATTTCTTAGCCTCAGTGCTGAAGAACAAGTGGGCCGTAAAGGGATATCTAGTGGCAAATAAAATTTATCAAGATCACCTCTTCACCTTTCCTAGACTTACACAGGTTATATTTCTGAAAGGTAGGGTTTACTGGATTTTCAAGCATGTTCCTTCATGAGGCTCATCAATGAGATTTATAATTTCATCATGCCTTCCACATGAACAGCAGCTCCTAACACTTCAAAAATGCAATCAAATAGACTTCTTTGCTGTGAGGGTGCCAGAGCACTGGCCCAGGCTGCCCAAAGAGACTGAGGAGTCTCCTTCTCTGGAGACTTTCAAAACCCATCCAGACACGATCCCATGCAACCTGATTTAGGTGACCTGCTTTAGCTGGGGGTCAGGCTAGATGATCTCCAGAGGCTCCTTCCAACCCACATCATTCTGTGACTCTGAACACAAGCAGGCTGAAGACTCAAACTCACAAGGAACTACAATTTTCTCCCGGCATTTCCCCATGTACCTTCCCCAGTGCTGCTACTATGCCCTCACATCAGCTGCTTCAAAGTGTGTGCTTGATCTGAGCAAGGCCAGTATCAGCAATCACGTGGAGACTCTCCACTGTAGAGAAAAGGACAGTCCAATAGTTCCTTCCCTACCTACTCCCTTTAAGTGGCCTAAACTCTGTCTCCATCACACCCAGCCACATAGGATAGACAAACCTACGTTGTCACTAAACAAGCAGATTTGGATAACCCACACAGCATAGGTACAGCAGCTGAGGTTTAATAGGCTTCTCAGCTGACAATGAAGACTTCCTGCTCTGGAGCTCACACAATTCCTGGGTGATCCTCTACAAAGCAGGGTGTTATGACTTCTTACCTGGCTGGGCTCTTCTGCATACCCTCCTATTGCCATGCACAAATAGTTTATTCCTGCTCACCTGCTCACATGTCTGATCTCTGCTTCTAAAGGATCAAGCCTTTGAAGAGCTCTGGCTTTTTATTCCTTTTCTACAGAGCCACAGTACCAGTAGCAATCAAACTTTCCTGCCTCCCTGAGGACAAGTCCCTCCATTCTGACAGTGATGGTAAAGAGATGCTGAGCAAATGAGGATCAGGTCTAAAAGGCTTCAAAACATCTTTAAAAGTGGTATTAACTGCAACGATTGACATATATTGTCTCTTCAGTTACACAGAAAGTTTGGCTCCAAGTGACAAGTACAAGAGCCCAATTATGAACAACTTCCTTGCCTTTACGTTAGGATTGAAGTAGCAAGTAACAAAATGTAATTAGCAAACATTTGCTAAGCTTGGTGGAATCAGTCTACCAGAGCTGGAATGTCTGGACAAGAACCTCTGCCCTGTCTTTATTCCCCTTGCTCCTCTCTGCTCTCTTCACTGCCAATCAACACAATCAGCTTTGGACTGGAAAAAGCTTTTTACGCAGCACATCAAAGCAGACAAGGACAAAAGTTAATTAGGACTATTCATAAGTCTTACTGGAAGAGAGTGCTGCATCCCATCCCTGAAAATTTAATTGCACTCAACAGAGGAAAGCAAGAAAAAAAAATAATAAAAAAATAAAACCCAGAAAAAGATAAATTGGGAATAAAATCTGATTTCAATTTAATTCAAGCACTGTTTGGCCCTATTTATTTCATAAAGTACTTCATGCAGGATAATGGTATTACTGTGCATCTAACAGCATTAGAAGCTCCTAATAAATTAACAAGTGAAAATTAATGGCTGCTCAGTCCATTAAATCTTGTTAATTTTATTTTTGTTGCAATAATATAGCAATCACAAGTTTACATTATTAAACCAATATTTATTAGAACTCATTTTAATTGGATCCCTGATGTGATAACCCTGTACAGTGTGTATTTCTTGCTTTCATCAATTTTTTGCATTTATTTCTCATTATATTTAAATGACTGCAATGTTCAGGGTCTTTTCCTAATACTATGAAAGTTAAGCAACCATTTAAAACATTTTTTTCCACAAAGATTCAACAGTTACTACACTATATAATGAGAATCTTACGAGTCCTTTCAGAAGCTGTTTTAAATATTTTAGTCTCTTGAGAAAGGGGAGAAGAAAAAAATGCAGACACATGAATATTTGAAAGCAGCTCTACCTTTCAGGACTCCCTGAGCTGCCTTTTCTCCAGACTAACCAACCCCAGTTCCCTCAGCTGCTCCTTACAAGACTTGTGCTCTAGACCCTTCACTAGCTTCATTGCCCTTCTTTAGACACACTCCAGCACCTCAATGTCCTACTTGGAATGAGGGGCCCCAAATCGAACCCAGGACTTGAAGTATGGCCTCACCAATGTGGAGTACAGGGAGATCATCACTGCCTTAGTCCTGCTGGTCACCACTAATGCCGATCTAAGCCAGGATGCTGTTGCCCTTCTTGGCCACCTGGGCACACTGCTGGCTCCTCTTCAGCCACTGCTGACCAACACCATCTCTGCCAACATAACTGAATCCACAGTTGCCCTCTAAGTGGTTGTATCAACATTATTGTTTTAGCTTACCAGTAGCATTCTGTTTTTCAAAACAGCACAGTGTGGACTAAAACTCAGCTACACGTTCCAACATCCAGGCTAACAGCAAAGGTAATAATTCAGATGCAAGAGTGGGGAGAACTTGGAATGGCTGTGGGGAGCAGAAACCTCTGTCCCTCAAGAGAGAGGCCTGACCTCTGGGGAGATGACAAGGAGGAAGACGAGAGAGGTACTGACGGACAAGTAGGACTGCAGGCAGAAAGTACACCTGACTAAAGGCTTGTGTACACTTAACTGTGTTTTCACCTTTAGACCTGATCTGAAAAGTCATACTAATGCCACAAAACCCAATTACAAACAAGACTTGTAAAGCAGTGTCTACGCTGCAGCTATCTCTTTGCAACAGCTAAAGCAGTTGTGGCAGCACAAAGGTTAAGACAGGGCTGTAAAAAGCAGCCCATAAAGCTAGGTCAGTACATAGGTTAGTGGACAGAGTTTCGTAGCAATAAAATTTCTGGCAACAGGGACTCAGCAAGTACAATGGCAGCTAGGCTGGGTGTGCACATAAGAACTGTCCTGTGATCATCTCCAGACCATCACCATTACACCAATCTAACTAACAAGTCTACACAGGATTAAAGCTCCTCACACAGCAGGACAGGCCAAATTGAAAACAAGGTAGTTAAAAATGGGCATTAAAATACATCCAAATTTGCTCATGGGCATCACACAGTGACTGGCTCTTTGCTCACTACTGAAACCAGATGGGCACCAGTCTCAAAGGAAGAACTTATTTTATAGTCTTGGAGACAGCCACTACCACTTACTGTATTTCTAGTTTTCTTATTTTCCTGGTTTCAAGGCAATCTAAGAACATGGTCAATTCCTGTAAACATTGTGTGGTCAACTACCAGCACATCAGAATGTATGCTCACACCCAAGAGGTTCCTAAAAATCACATATTACACCTGGTTTTCCTCACCAAAATGCAAATCTTTTAACAAACACCTTGTTCAGCTGCTTTTAGGAGGCAAATGTGCCATGTTTCCATTTCAGCTGGTACATACTATCCTTACCAGATGAGTTCCACAAGAAATAACACCCACCTCTCTTCAGAACCATTTCATAAATTAAAAAATCCACCACTTAAAAGATGTTCCTTATGCACAGGAATCCTGGCTCCCCTAAAACCACTGGTGATACAAAAAAGTAATAAATACAGTAGTAAGTTCAAAAGAAAAATATGCAGATAAAAATATATCACAAAATGTAATGAGATTTATGTCTTAATATGTGTAGTACCACTAAACTCTTGAAACATATCAGCAAAACTATATATACTGCAAAATATATAGAATTTACTAAGTGCTCATCACATGTTCCTGGTTTCCGCAGTTCAGCTTGTTTCTCCTAGACCTTGCTCTGCTAAAAGAAAGACTTAAGAGTTACACACTGAAGAGTTAAAAACTCATCACACTTCAGCCTAATGCATTCACTTGATTTCTAGGGCAAAATGCTGACGGTTTGTGAGGTGCACAGTACAACCTCTCTGCAGAGCAGTATTAGAAACTCATTGCTCTCTCCCAAGGATGAAGTCCATGGAGTTCTGCTGGTGTGCAGACTTAGGCAGCAGCATGCCTGTCAAGGGAGGGAAGAAGGTCCTCTAAACCAGCCCTTCTGTCAAGTAACTGGGCACCAGAAACAATGAAAGTCTGAGACTGGTAGGTTTCTCAGGTGGAAATTACTTCCTGCTCCAGCAGAAAAAAACCCAAGGACAAATCCTGCCAGCAGAGTGTTACGTGGAAATCCTTGAAGGTCTCTCCAGCCTTTTGCTGCCTGCCACAGGTCCTTCCAACAGAAAACTTGGAGCCTGAGGTGTCTGTCACATCATCTTACAAATAGAGCACTTGGAAAAGTAACACATCCTGAACAAATATACAAGCAAATAAACTATTCACTGTTTAGTAATCTGTCAGGAGTTAGAAAGCAGGATATGTATTTCCAGTTGCAAGTAGATAAAAGTGACAGTACGAATAAATTTGGTATTCTAATTCCTTAGCCCTAAAACAAAATAGATTTTTGTTCTTCTTTTTTAAAACAATCCCACCTGATCTCTACAAGAATTTGCTGTGTAGCCTGTATTCTCATGAGCAATGTCTCTGCAAAACTCAAGCACTTTTACATCTGAAACTTGCTTCATCTCATGGATACAACAGCTAATTTTGGACTTACCCTGCTCCTGCTGGGTCACAGTCATCACTGGCATAGCTCCACTGTAATTCAGTCTACTGATGCATTACAGACAATGCACAACATGATCTAATCCTTAATGATGGGCTTCCCCCCTTTTTTGTCCCTAACACACTTATCTGCCTAAATAATAAAAGAATGTATGTAGAATTATTTAAAAACCAACTAAAATTGTCTTGCAAACAATAATTTCAAGTGACATGATCATCAGATTCACATATACAACAGGACAAACAGTGCAGACCAGAGGAGAAGATACAGTTCTTAAAGTCACAAGGCCTGGTTATAGTTCCAGCTCTGCCACTGACTCCTAGACAAACTCCCATTTCCACACCATTCCCCAGTCCCTGATATATAGATATTAATGTCTCAGTATACTGCTGCCTAGACTAGCCTAACCATGCTCATTTCCATCTCTGTAATACACAATATTACAAACAACAACAGAGTACATAGGAAGTGTTGTCTAAAAAGTAGTGCCAAGACACAGGGAGCTACCATCAGAACATGCTGACACTTTCCCCATACCAAGGTTTAAGATCTGAAGGATCCAGGCTCTGTGTCATAAGTGAACAACACGTTTTAAATTCTGTATAGATGTCCTTCAAAGGATCAAGGTCTAGGAGAAACAAACACTCAACTCTGCACAGTAAGAACAGCCAGGACAATCTCTGGAGGTTGTATCTGATTGTGGTGTTGCTTTTTTTTCCAAGCTTCACAATTATTTTTCTAAATTTAAGCATCATACTCCACCCATCTCTTTGCTTCCTTTGAATCATAAAATATCAAAATCTTCCTCCCTTATCTAAACCACCTTGTTACTAGTAAAAGAAGTACCAAGAGGCTCCACGCTCTGCTCCCTAACAGGTCAGCATCAGCTAGACACAATACCCAGGTCACACCAGCAGGGCAGCTCAAGTCATTTTCTTCTTTTGAAATGGTAAGTATTTCAGGGAAGTAGTTTCAATAGTGTATTATCTATGTGGAAAGCACACTGCTTACCAAGAATTTAAAAATACAAGTTTTAAAGGCATTTTTGGGTGTGATAGCTCTACAGGTTTTGATTTCTGCTTCAACCAGGCAAAGCCAGAGTAACTGTAATAAAGGCTGAGAGGTCTATTTGCATCACTGGCCAAAATCTTAGCCACCTTCGCCACAAAAAACAAAAAAAGATGTTTCTTTTTTGAAAGAAAAATAAAATAACTACTACAGTTGTTGGAAGAAAACTTGAGGAGTTCCACATATCCACATTTCTAAGCTACTAGACTCACTTCTTCATGCAACAGATGCTGCTTTGTGTTAGCTACTGCATATTAAATCATTCTGACAACCAAGAAAGCATACATTTGTTTGCGCGAGAGAAGCATGAATACACACACACACAGATATCTTCTCACACAGAAGCATACAATTATACAGCATTCAAATATTTGGGATGAACTTTGGCCTTTGTGTTAAAAAAAAGAAGAAAAAAAAAGTACCCTCCAACAACAGTGAAGAACAGAATCAGCAGTCAACTGGCTGAGCTCACAGAAATCAACACATCTTCAGCAGTAAAACACCACTTGTGGGCAGCTATTTGGAAGTTACTTGGAAAATTTTTCTTAGCTGGGATACTTATACACACACACCCTTTGCAACTGGTCTCAGGGATCAATCTCGGAATGGAGGCTAAAAATAAAATCTATGTTAATTCAAAAACGGAAAACATTATCAGTTATAGTCACCCTCACATGCTTTTTGTTTTGGTATGGGGTTGTTTTTTTCCTTACTCCAAACAAAACGCTTCAGCTATGCCATTTGCATTCTCGATTCTAAAAAGTCATT
The DNA here is from genome assembly GCA_013396975.1 of Bucco capensis. Classification (NCBI taxonomy): domain Eukaryota; kingdom Metazoa; phylum Chordata; class Aves; order Piciformes; family Bucconidae; genus Bucco; species Bucco capensis. The sequence continues at coordinate 618,261 of VWZO01009703.1, forward strand.
TGAAAACATATGCACAGCGGTGCTCCAAGTCACCTCTTCAGAGCAATATCTGTCTGACTAACATGGAAGGAACAGAGCAATCCAAGCGATACCATTTTCCTGATACATTTATCACAAGGAAATCTGAATGTAACAGCACTAGAGAACACGCTGAAACTTTTGACAACGAGAGGATCCACAATAACTGTAATCCAGACGGCTTCCACTCCCCCCCCCCTTTCTTTTTTTCAATCTCAGCTGGAGACATATTTTCTCCCTTACATTCCCCCTCTTGTTACCAGAGAGTGATCCAGTTCTGTAGCCAGTTTTCTTTTTTTTTAAACTATATATAGAGCGAGAATAGAGCCTGCAGGAGAGGACTAACACCGCACCGAAGTGCAGCAAGGCTGGAAAGCAACCCTAGCCCTCTCTATAGCCTAGCCTATGCCAGAGCATGTCCTGGGAGCCCCTCGGGAGAAAGCTGCTACCGAAGGGCCCCCGAGCCCGCCCCGAGGGGTGCCCCGCGACTGCGCCCGCCCCTTCTGCACGGGCAACCGGCTCGGAAAAGAGGGGAGAGGGAGAGACTGGGGTTTGCTGTGCGCTGCCCGGGATGCCCCTGGTTTTCGGTGCTCCCCATCACCACCGCCGCTCACTCCCTCCTCTACCTGGGGATGGTGATGCACTTGGTGTTGATGTTCTGCGTGGTGATCGCCTTCTCCAGCTCGTCCAGCTGCCCTGTCTTCTTCAGCTTCTTCACCAGGCTCTTCACCGCCTTCTCGCACCATTTCTCCTCCTGGCCGTTCTGTTCCCCTTTCTTCCAGCCCAGGAGCCGCTTAACGATGGGAGGAGTGAAAGGCAGGATGGAGGACATGCTGGCTCGCCCGGCAGGGCCCAGCTGCTGCTGCTGCTGCCGCCTCCTCCTCCGCCGCCGTCGCTCCTCTCTCTTCTCCTCTCCGCTCCGCGGGCAGCACAAAGCCCAGCCCCGCTAGCCTGGCCCGGCCCCGCTCCGCCAGTGCCTCAGCGCCTCGGGCCCGCGGCACCAAACTTTGCCCGGAGTTCGCTGCCTCTACCCGGCGGCAGCAGCAGCAACTCCCTCCTGCTCCCCCTCCTGCCCCGCTCTGTGTGCGCGGAGAGGCGCCCACTCCAGCTCATTCCCAGTCTGTCTCTCATGCAAATTGCCTGCTGGCCGCCCCGGCCCCGCTTCCACCCCCTCCTTCCCTCCCAAACACGCTCACTCACGCCGCCGAGGGAGGGAGGGAGGGAACGAAGGGAAGGCGGGGAGGCAGCCGGCCCGCTGGGAACTCCGCTCCCCCCTCCCCTCCCCTCTCCTGCACCAGCCCCCGCACACTCCCGCCAAGAGGCCCCCGGGGCGGAACGGGGCTCTCCCTCTCTCAGCTGCCCCCGTTAAGCGCTGTCGGGCGCTCGCGGTGTTCCCTCGAGCCCCCTCCTTCAGAGCGCAAGGGCGGGAAAGGCCCCTGCAAGGGCGGGAAAGGTCCCCCCAAGAGCCGCCGCGGCGGGAAAGGACCGCACTTACCCCTCCGCGCTGGGAGACCCCCGGGGAGCTCTGCGCACCCGAGCCGCGTCCCTTCAGCCCTCCCCACAGCACATGGACTCACCGAGGCGGTGGCACCCTCGGAGGGAGACCCTTGGGGTAGGTTTGTCCTCCTCAGGGCTGTGGGCTCACAGGGAAGAGGGTCAGCGTGGCTAGAAAAGCCCATAAGGCAGCTAAGGAGCAGCACTTGGAGAAAGCACCTCGAGGGGAAGGCTGCAAAAATAAACAAACAAAAAATATAAACACAAGCAACAAAATGCTACTCGGTAAGGGGATGGGAGGTCCTCAGGCAGGGTGGGATGGATGTAGGCTCTAAACGTTGGTGGAAAGGTGTGTTTCCACATACATACAACTGAACACCACTTGGTCAGTCATGCTCAGACAATCAGCAAGTTTTTTGTTTCAGCCCCTTTAATTTACTATTCCATTCCCTCATCTTTCCACCTCTGAGTACTAAGTACCCGAATAATTTTTGCCCTGTATCAGGCAAAAATGACACCCTGGAGATGTTTACTGCCACTGCCAGACCTGGTCAGAAATTCTCAGACGGAATATTTTTGTCAGAGGACCACAGTTTGTTCAGATCTAGGTGTTTTGTAGAGATACTTCAGGTCTGGCTGACTCAGGGTGGCATCCAGGTAACTTTCCAGTTTCTCACTTTCCATCACTGGGCAGACTGGGCTGTCCCACACCCTAGTCTCTTGCATCGCCCCCTCCATGCTGACAGGGAGTCCAGGCCCTTCAAAAAGGGCACATAAATACAAACCAGAGCTCCTCAGGGCTCCAGTTCTCTGATAAACCACCCCAAAATGGTACTGAGCAGCAAGCAAGGCAGCCTGGCAAGCAGCAAGGAGGCTAAGGCCACCTGCAAAGTTGCCAGGTGCCTCCACTGAGGTTACTTCATGTTTCTGAACTCCAGCTGCTTCACAGCTCTTTGCAACAGCTGCCCAGGAACAAAGGGGTAAAAGTTTCAGAGGATCCAGCTCCCACATTCTGAGGTTTTGAGCTGAGATACTTCCCAGTCTTCTCCACCCTATCAGGAGGGATGACGGTGAGCCCAAATTTAGGAAGCCTCCGGGGCTGCTCAGCAGCTCCGAGACACACAGGTTCTTGCCAACCCACATTCTCATATTCCAGGTTCCAGTGCAACCCAGGGGAGAAGACTCCTTGAAAACCAGCAACCAAAACGTTCCTGTGCCTGCAGATTGGAAGCAGCCAGCCCTACAGATTGCCTTCTGGCAAGGTAGGAAGCTCTGGGCTGAGATAGAGTCCGAGGCTTAGAGGCAACTGGCTTGGCTTCCACTTGGGTTTAAAACAAACTGTGTTTTAGTCCAAACTGACAGTCCCAAAAGCTGAAATATCAATACTGGGTATGAATTAAATACTCCCTTCTCTTTGTTTCTTTACTTCTCCAGCATTCTCATATTATTCCCCAACATGCATTCCCTGAGTATCTTGAATTTTGGAGGCTCACCACTGAAATTTTGGAATGTTGCCCTGACCCAGTTTTTGGCTGCCTCAGTTGAGATGCCCAAAGGAGAGAGATGTGGAACCCCTGTAGATGATTCTAACATCATTTGAGAAAATAGCTCCTCAATACCTCTGAAACAATGCAAAACAATCTTTGACACTAATTACACTGAAAGCAGGATGCCTAAATTGCCAAGTGTTGCTAGTGCCATGGACTTGCTGTATATTCGTGGTTTTCTGAAAAAGTCTAGTTCCTGTCAGCTGATGATCAGTAAAGAATCTGAACTTTCATTAATTTTTTTTTTCTCTTACAACCCGAGTGTGTGAACCAGATGAAACATGGGAGGTTGTGGCCAGCAGGGCAGGGAAGGGATTGTGCCTCTCATCTGCTCTGCTCTGGGGAGACCTTACCTGCAGTGCTGGGTCCAGCTCTGGAGTGCTCAGCACAGCAGAGACATGCAGCTGGTAGAGCAGGGTCAGAGGAGGCCACAGAAATGATATGAGGACTGGAAGCTCTCTGCTGGGAGGCCAGGCTGAGAGAGTTGGGCTTGTTGAGCCTGGAGAAGAGAAGGCTCCAGGCAGAGCTTCTTAAAGGCCTTTCAGTGCTTAAAGGAAGCCTGTAAGAAAGATAAGGAGAGACTTTTTATCAGGGCCTGTTGGGACAGGACAAGAAGTGACGATTTTCAACTAAAAGAAGGAGAATGAGACTAGGTAGAAGGAAGAAATTGTTTACACTGAGGGTGGTGAGACACTGATGGAAGATCCCCACAGAGGTAGTCAATGCTCCATCCCTGGAACCATTCCAGATTGGGTGGTTTGGGGCTTTGAGCAATCTGATCTGGTTCAAGATGTCCCTTCTGACTGCCGGGGGGTTGGACTAGATGACCTTGAAAAGTTCCTTTCTACCCAACCCTATGATTCGATTCTATGATGGTGAAGTTAAAAACATTTTTAATATGGAAATAAATACTTATTACAATTTTAAATGTGATGAAGTTTAAAGTAATCTTTCTCTATTTTTGTAATTCTTGGCCCAGCACATTTTCACCTAAAACAAGCCAAGAAGAAGGTTGAGCCTGAGTGACCTGTCTCAGACTTTCAAGTCAGAGTGAGCTCAGTGCAGATTTCTGCTGGGGATTGTATCCCTTTCTTTCTAGCTATTATGGCTACCAAATTATGGGGACCATTCCATACTTTCTTCATCCAGAAAGTTTGCAATAATACTCAAATCTCTTCTCTACCCTGTGGCCTCAGTTCAGTAGGGCTTCCAGAACTTTCTGTACATATTCATGGGCTAGTCTTCACTCTGTTACAGTCATATCACAAGCCATCAACTGGGTCAATTTGAGTAAGGGGAAGGAGAGGAAGAGCTGAGTGGTTTGTTCACACTTGTACAGTGATTTAGTGGCAAAGGGGTGACTAGAATTTGCTAAACACCAAACCAAACTGGGTCTCACTTGCTTACAATCTCAGAAATGAGGCGTGGGTAGCAAATCACTGATCTAAACTGGGCCACAGCAGCACTGTGAGTGCTGCTATAAACAAATAAATGTTTGGTTTGGGATGCAGAATAAAATCTTAAGAGGAGGGACATGACATTTTATGGAACAGCCTCTATGTGCCTGCTGGGCTTACCTGTCAGAATGAACTGTTCTATGAAAACAGGACTTTCTGAACCCCTAGACAGTAATCCTTTATTTCAGAGTTTTGGACACACTTACAGGGGAAAAATAAACTGACAGGAAAAAGACAGGACGGTCTCAATTTTGCATGGTCTGGATCTGTTCACTGGTTTACACAATGTCTGACGTCTTGGAAGCCTCCTCTAGGCTGGATAAATTTATGTATTTATTGGTGAGATAACTTTTTCTTTGCCTTTAAAAAAATCATTATCTTTGCTTGTTTGTGGCATAGCACAGATTGAGGAACTCATTGGAGTTTGCTCTTACTAAGAAATAAAGATACATCTTATCTGCAATATGTGAGAATATATTTGGGAAAAAACAGTACTCTTTATGGTTATCTTACATTTCTTAACCTTTTAGTAATAAACTAGCACCTTAACAATTACTAGTAAAGAATTATTAATCTCATCAATCAATGAATAGGAAAAGAATTTAAACTTTACTTTCAAAACGAGAAAAATTAGGCTCTGAGGAACAATAGAGAATTAGCATGAGAAACAAGAAGGTGTTCACTGAAGCTCACACATAACTATATTAGAAATATTTTTAACAGCTTTTGAGACTGAAGAATAGCTTCTGTGCTTTGCTTTGTGTTCCCTTTATATCCTTCAAGTGATGAGAAGGGAGTGAGGGGTTTTGGGGCAGACACAAAGCTGGTTCTGTTGGCTGCTGCTGCTCTCACTGACACCCCCTGAGCAGGGGCACGCTGGAACAGGCAGCCTAGGGGAAGTGTGGCCTAAGCACACTGTTCTCTGGCTGTGCTCAGCTGACACACTGTGCTTAGGGGAACCTGATGCCTGCTGAAACAGCTCCCAAGCTGTCTTAACATGCACTTGTGGCTAGTTTGAAAGTCAGGGAGTGGTTGAGAACCAGCTTCAAATGTACTGCCCCATCTTTCTTGCACTCACTGACTGAAATACTAAATTTCATTTCCTATCTGGGGACTACAAACACGTGCAATTTTACAACAGCACTGACCAAGACAACTGAGAAGCAGATGGACAACCTGTGAATTTCACAGTAGATAGGGATGTACTAGAGCACCTAAGAGGGCTAAGACCTCCTTAATTCCATTTGCTCTGTGTAAGTAGCAGCCACACTGAAGAGTGAGATAGGCAGCACTGAAATAAACGAGATGGCTTTAAATTGGCTTATAGTCACATTAACTTGTAAATAAGGGCTATGACATTTAACTTTGAATCTATGTCATGTATAATATGCATAAACAAGGGAAAGTGTGGGAGCTTTCCCTGGTTGAGGTAATATATATTTATGCAGAGCAGCATTTATATGCAAGCAAACCTATCTTAATCACTCAGAACAAACCTACAGGAAAACAACTTCTAGTGTGAGTCATGAAAAAAAGCAAGGTCATTCTAAGTTAATGTCTTCAGAGTCAACTTCAGTGCTGTGAAACACAGCTCAGACAAATCTTTTCAGGGTACAACAATTATTCCTCTCTACTTAGGAGCAAACATACACATGTACCACAAAAAGTTGATTTTCTGAAGATTCATGAGACTTACTACACACAAGCAAATTAACCTGTGTGTTCCAAGAGGCAAAGTAGTGTAAAAATCACACAACCACCTCTGACCAAAGGTCTAGTTAAGCCAGAATCCTGCCTGTGGATGTGGCAGTACCTCTTGCCTAAGGAAAAAATACAAGGGACCAGCATGTCCAGAGTGATCCTTCTTCTAATACACAAATAATTGCCCAAAATTGGGAGAGTGTATTTCCAAGCTGGACTTGATCTCCCCAGAGAGCCAGATAGGCCATTCCTATACTCTAAGACCTCTTTGCTTCAGACTTAAGTTTAGAAGTGGCCTTCACTGGATCCCTATGTCCCATCTAGGACACAGAATATAAGAGTTTTTATTTCTTTGTTGTGTGCACCTCACTCTGGGGAGGTCTGGCTGCTCCCCTGGGATCAAGGTCTGCAGCAGGGCACTCACACAGCTGCAGGGGAAGCTGCTGAGAGCTTTGCTTCATTAAAGCAGGATGTCCTGGTGGTCATGGCCCTGAAGAACCTCCTAAAAACCACATATCTAGCAGAGTGTTGAAAACAGAAATCCTCATTTTTCTTGTCCCTGGTCATTGAAGGCTTAGCTTTGAAATCTTCATATACCTTATAACTCTTAATATGGCTTATATGTCTCTGGGAAGTGATGGGAGATAGTAGTCAATAGTATGGAGCACAGTTATTTGGATTTATTTTGGTTGTTGTTTTTTGTGGTTTTTTTTTTCCCATGAGGGACAATAAAGCATCTTGCTGAAGACACCTCTGCATCTTCCCTTGCACAGCTCTCAAAGGACAGGAGAGGGACACAGGGACACAAAAGCCTCCTGAGGCTGAGCCCTCGGTTGAACCACAGTCTCTAAGACCTGATCTAATCTCTTACAAATGTGTTAAGAGCCTGAAATTAATATCCCTTCAATTAACCTGGAGATAAAGCTGGCTGCTAGAATAGCCATCCACCAGGCCGGGCAGATATCCTGACACCATGGAGTAGAGTATTTTCAACACCCAGCTCTGTGAGGAGGCAGCACCTGCAACTGCTCAGTGCTGCCAAGACTTTGCATACAAGTAGCTGCTGGCAGGCTGTTGCTCAACACCACTGCACACGCACACATGCACTACACACTTCTCTGTTCCAAGCCTTGCAACCTGAAGTTGTGTTTTTTAGGTATTCTTTTGTTTGTTCCCTTCTCCAAGTAATGCCATGTGGTTCAAATAAGATCCAAATTCTCAGTTATTGGGAAGTTTTTCCTTATAAGAGATTTCCCTCCTCTGGTTGCTACTGAGGTCCATGTAACATCACACAGAGAGTCTCCTGAGTTACAAAAAGCACCAGTAAAAAAGCTGCAGACAGAAAAAAAAGAAAGGAATAGGCCAGGCCCCAAAGCCCCAATCACAGAGGCTCCTTACAGGTAACACAAAATCTCCAGCACCCAGCCACAAGCATTTTATTTGAGATTCTTTTCCTATGTCCATATATGACTCTCTATCCCTTCTGAATTCCTCACTGTGTCTACACCCTTTTCTTTGCCAGGGCACATCTGTTAAAGTCTTCATTTTGGCTTTTGAAGTAGGTATTTTATATCCAGCTGAACTTTAAAAAAAGATCCTGAGCAAAGGCTGTTAAAAAGTAAATATAAATATATTATTTTTATGAATAGGCCCCTGTTTTCACATGTTCCACTTGCAATGGCCTCTTGTCCACAACTTCTGGCCTGTCAAACCCTCTATGGGAAGAATACACTTCTGGAGGAACACACTTCTTGTTGTGCATAAGAGAGATTCTCAAAGACGATTTTAACGAGAAAACTTCACCTGTACTACAGGGACAAGTCCCACCCTTGTGCTGTAGCCTCAGGTAGCAGAAACCACCCTAGCCAACATGCTGGAACTGACTCCTCCCAGCACTACAGGGAAATCCTGATCCAGATCCAAGCTGGGTATCTTAGGCACTGTCTGCTTGCTATAACATTTGGGCTGAACCTGTGCAGAGCTCGAGGCTGCTCCTAGCATACATCCATGCACACACAAATAAACCAGAGAACAAATGCTTTGGAGCTCAGCCCTGCCTCACCCAAGTCAAGTAGGAGTTTGCTAATTCCAGTTACTACAGAGTTTAGCCAGTAGTTTTTTTTTGTGGTGGCTCCTCAACTACTTCTTAATTAAGTAAACCTCAAAAATGAAGTGCCGTTATCCTCTTTGTTTTAATTCTTTTAACCTGAAGAGCAGTTGAGGCCCCCACAAAGGGACTGTCATTCTCATCTGAATCAAGAATCCTCTTTAAGGCAGCAGCAGCAGTAAGGAGTGGCTGGGAATTATTTGCTCATGAATAATATGTTAATATTTATACATAGCTTGCTCAGATAAGAAAAACAACTTGAAGACTTATGGGAGAAGCTCTGTAGGGCCATGCTTTGTGGAACAACTTTTCAAGCTCCATGTAGCATCCCAAAGTGTTGATTTTAGCTCCTGATAGTTTAATGTGTAACCCAAGAAAGTACATTCCTCAGAATTAAAAAAAAAAAAAAGCTTAAAAAGAAAGAAATCCAAACCACTGCAATCTGCCTGCTCTTCTTTTCTGCTATTTCACTACATTCTGAAGACAACACAGTCACATTAGTGTGGGGATCCTCAAACACAACAGAACTGGACACAGTCCATGAGCTGCACATATGCACAAACAAAAAACTTGGGTTTACTTTTCTCTGAAGTCTTCTCCTGGGTGCTTACTATTCTAAAAATACAGCTCTGCTTTCCCATGAAGTTTCCATCAGGCTCAAGTCCTACTTAGGCTATATTAATAGCACAGAAGGGGAAGAGAGTCACAAAGAAATGCTCCTGCTCCATGTGTGTGAGAGGAGGGATGTTTACTCCATGTTTATTTGTTCTGGAGGGAAATACAGTGCTTTGTGTGAGGGCTCTTTGCTAGTGAGGCTGAAACACTCTCAGGGCCCTGCTAAAGCATTGCCAAGTCTGTCAGGAGAGGGGAAAGCAATCTGGGCACACTGCCCTAAATTAAAACTAAACCTAAATCAAATTCACTTTAAGGACACTGTGCAATGCTTGATATGGAGGCTGAAGGCAGAATTACCCACTCAAGCATTCAAAACTCCTGTGTCAAGACCCTAGCATATCATCAAATAGGCTGGAAACTGTAGCAATTAAAATAATAATGCTGTTTCCAATTTTGCATCTCAAAGGGTTCATGCTTCCTACCTTGTCTTGGCCCATGTAAGAGATGAAATTAAATGAAAGCTGAGGTTCTGATGCAATTATATATTTCTAGGAGCTAAGGGCTTTAAGAAACATCACCTGTGTGAGGCTTGCAATAAACTTGAGGTAGGAACACTGTGAAAAAAACAAGAACTGTGGAAAGCATGCAATTAATTATCAATTTACCTGAGATACCAAACAAATTAAGCAAACCTCAAACACTGCTTTATTGTAACACATTGGGATCCTACACTATTTTTGGGGGTGTTTTTTTTTAGGCTGAGCTAACCAGCAAAATTTGGATCTGTATCAAGATTTCAAAGCCAAGCTCAAAGCTGCTTGTTGATTTTGATATAAGGTTTGGGGAGATTTTTGGTGATAATGCCACATCACTAGTTTTGTAACTTAAAGAGCATTTTATTTCAATATTGATGCCTTTTCCTCCCCTTTGGAGTTTGCAGTAGTATTAAAAGCCATGTGCTTCAGCACTCAGTCCCTGCAAAGTTAATGGAAGCCAATTTAGGCACAGCCTTGATAGAGATTTTCAAAGGCACATGTGATTTTTATGACCTTACTACTATTTTTTTTTGCCTTTAGGCTTCACTTTCATAGCTTAACTTCAGCTACCTCTCCACAAAAAACTCTGTCCTCTCCTTATCAGCACTTACAGATGCCCCTTAGATTTAAATTCACTGAAACCAATGCTGTGGGGATTGGATGGGGGGAAGTGAAAAGCAAGGAGGCTAAAGAGAACTTCCATTACCTAACATCTATTTGCCTTAGTCAGGAAGAGCTAGGTGAGTGCAGCTGATATGCGAGGATGATTAAACTATCCCCTGAATCTCTGTTCCCTCGTGAGCACCCTCATTATCTCTGCTATCAAGGTTGATCTGACAAGTAACTTCTATTTCAAATCAGCCATACTTCTTTTCCTTGCCTACCCCAAAGGCACCAGAGTTGTTTGCAGCTCCCCACTTCAAGTAAAATGTAATTTATGCCTACAGTGCCAAAAAGGAGCTGGGTAAAAGAGAACTGGCTTCTTTATTCTGGGGGGCCTGATCCAAAACTCATTCCAGGCAAGAAATCAAGAGTCTGAAGATCCCAGGGTTAAAAAAAAAAAGACAGAATGCTGTAACTCAGTTATTAAATGTCCACTGATTCCTTGCTTTCTGATATACAGTCATACAAAATATGCATCTATATTTCACTAGCACTTGGAATACTGCATAAATTGTTACAGCCTGAAGCCAGAACACTTGACCTTTAGTCATGCAGACAAACTGCTATAAGTAAGAATATTTGTATAACAAAGAATACAGAAAATATTAGTAACAAAAACTTGAAGCAGAAATTCTGCTATGCTGTATTCTTACAGGATATTGAATGTGCTGCTAGATAAAGTCAGTCCATGCTTAGAAAATAGGCCCATATCTTTCTCTGGTCTGTAGAGCATGACCTCCGGGCTGCCCTTTCTTTTCTGACCCAGTAAATGAAAAATAGTTAACTTGTCTCCTGTACCATCACTCTTTCTAACCAGAAGTGGTAATGACAAACCAGGGGTACAAAGGTTCACAGAACTGCCTGTTCCCAGAGAGATGCCCTAGTCCTAAAAAGAAAGGAAGCCAATCCAGAAACTGCATTTGCAACAAAAGGGTACAAAAAATGAGATTTTGCAACTCTCATTTCTGAGGTTTCTTGTGTTTTCTGGCTTGTTTTTTTTGAGAACCAACCTTCCTGAGATGGAGATTGAGGCACATTTGAAATTAGTCAGCTCATTTTGGATTTCTTCTGAGAGTTATGAGTTACAGCCTGAGGACCTCTTGGGTCTAGAGTCCAGCAACATGTGGAGAGTGGTTGTTTTTTTCACCCTGCCCAGTTGCCAATAGTTTCCACTGGCTGTTAAAAATGGGGCCTGGGAAGCAAGAGGCAGGAGGCTGTAAGAGTGCTGTGAACAGGGAAGACGATGATCCAATATCAGCAGCATTTCATCATCTCTTTGTGTTTCTATGACAGGAGAATCCTGAAAAGGGCCATTGCTACCGGAGTTCTGAGAGCTCTTCAGGGCAGGATGAACACAAAGCTGCTGTGGTGCAAGGCAGGATTTGAATGGATTTAGGTAAGCTGAGAATTTGGCCTTTGCTCTGCACTGGAGTGGTACTTGGTAAGCTGAGGGACTGTGCTACCTAGCAATTTGTTTTGATATTCTAGGCCCTTTATTTTATGAAATATTGGCTTCATTTTGTAAAATACCTCTGAGGCAAGAAGGGAAACCTAGCAAAATAATTCTCTGATCAGCCACTCAAAGCCCCATGAGATCTATTACTCTGACAGCAAATCTCCCTATGATGCATGCAAACTCAATTCCCACTTTTGCACTGTCATGTCAAAACTTGTATCCATTGTGCTCCCACAGCCTGCTTCAGGCCATGGCTGATTTTGGTCCTACCTGAGGTAGGTGAAATGTTTGGTTTTTTTCCTCCAGCTATTTGAACATGGAGAGATCTCAAGGAAGGGGAGAAATCTGAAAGCAGCCACCCAGATGTTGCTGCTGCAGTATGGGAGAGACAGAGCCTTTTGTCTCTGCTGTCACCAAAGCTAGAGAACAATTTATCTCATTTGCACATGGAGCAACATTATGTGTCTTTCCATTGTGTGCAAACATTTCTCTTGCTTAAAATGTTACCCTTAATGGAGCAGTAAGTCCTTAAAGCTACAATATATTTTTTCCCCCTCTTCAATGTAATTAAATCTGGAAGAGACAAAGTCAACAGTTCCCCAGTATAGAGGATTAGACTTCCTGTTGCTACTTGTATAGCTCAATAGATTATGTGCAGTGCTTTGCACAAATACAGTAAGACCTAAATACATTACCATATATTCATCTTTATCAGATGGAACTCCCTTCTCAGCCTAAATAATTAATACACCTTGCTTGAGTCATTAACACCAAGACAGATGAACACTGGACAGTTAAGAGATAAGCTTGAGGAGTAGAAAGTTGACAGTGAACTGTTTCATTCCCATCCACCCATTCTCATAAAAATAAAAACAAAGGCAACCAATTGTTCAAATTACAATGGAGTGAGGATGAAGGCATAAAGCTATTTGAAAGAGAAGAAATGGCACTATGAATACGCTGGAAAAGTTTATGCTCTGAGAGGGAAGAAGGGCAGGGCTGAGATGCAGCTGGGTGCTGAGCTACATGAAGATCCAGAGGCAAGGAGAAAGGGGAGGACAAGGGATGTCAGGACTCAGTCATGCAGGGCTGGTGGCGAGGCATAGGGAGGAGTAAATGATGCTCTTCTCACCCAGAGGATGGTGTGAGCTTCAGGCAGGAATGGAGGAGAAGACCAAAGTCAGAGGAACCTGGTAGCAGTGCAGGAAAAGCTTCTTGGGGGGAAAAAAACCCCACAGAACAGTGTGTTGGTACAGAGAAAAAGAGATGTGAGGTTTTTCCAGGACTAATGTACATAAAGCATCTTCACTGGGCTGGGGAAAGGGGAAGATAGACAGAAGAGTTGGAAAACAGAAATTTAACAAGAGAGACAGACCAACCTCAGGGTCCTCAAATATAGACAGAAAGGTTGGTGGCAGGGCTAAAAAGAGCACACAAAGAAGATGAAGCTGAGGAGGGCTTGGATTTCTTTGTCTTTAAGAGATTTTATAGCCAATGCTATGTTAATTTTGCACAGTGCCAAAGAATATAAACTGTAGAGAAAAATCAGATCTGCAGTGGTTGAGGATCTAGAGAAATAGCCAATTGTATATTTAACAGGAAGTCAGGGAGATCAAAGAGTTTCCAAAATGGTTTTGTTTTTAAATGATACCCTGGCTTTATTTTGTTTAGATTGAACTGGGGCCTCTCTGAAGAGGATAAAAGGAGAACAGAAATGTGTAGCAAAGACATTTCCCCTCTTTTTAACAGTCAAGGGAACTTGGCATCCCCAACAAGCACCGGCACTATTATATGTACCGCTGCAAGAAAGGAAGCTATTTTATCCTTGGAAGGAAAGAGAGATGTTATCTTCTAGAGAAGAGGTGAAGTTCTGCAGAAATTCAGAGCTGTTAATAGACTGTTATGACAGTGTGCAATTTCATTTCCAGTGAACAATGCATGTCAAAGACCTGACTGCTACAGCAGTTAACACAGATAAGATAGGAAACAAGTGCTGCAGAGCCTACACTCTCTGGTAACATATCCTTCCAAACAGTCTTTTCATTTTAAGAGTTAAAGGAGTTTTTGTTTTTAGCTCTTTTCAGCTGAATGTGAAGGGGATGGTTTTGCATTAATGGAAGCAGCAAAGTCTAGCCTGTAATGAATTAAGCTAGGATAATAACATAAGACACTGGAAAGAATTCTCTGAAAGATCTCTGTAAAAAAGAACATCTCAGAACACTTCTGGAGCAAGCCTTGGGCACAAAGTTTGCCAATAAATTAAATGTATGCTAAAATCTGCCTTTGTTCATTAAAACATTGAAACATCTTGTTTTGTTCCTGATTTAGAATGGAACTGAGTGAATACTTAAATATGTATTTGTTTTGCAGGACTTTGAACATAGCATGCAGCTAATGCCATGCTTAAGTTCCATACCCCTAGTTTTTTGGGCAGCATTATGAAGCTAATCTTAACTTCTAGTTAAAACAAGATATCAAAAATTACAAATTAGGGGATACAAGAGGAAGGAGGAGTTCTCTACAGGAGGCACATATGCTCTCCCTGCTTCAGAATGAGGAACAAACAAGAGGCTGTTCCCCATTTCTGCAGCCAGGGCTGATGTTGGTGTCAGTCTCACAGCAGCCCCTGCCAGAGTTATTACACTTAAGGTGGTGCCAACCTTTCTATTAGAAACCTTACAGACACCATTTCATTACTGGCCCATAAATGCTTGCATCAAGCTGAGACTTGGCACCAAAAGTTATCAGTCCTTCAGCAGTTCTGAAGGCATTTCCCTTCCCCTGAGTCTTGGAAATTCAAGTATTATAAAGCAGACTATCTATGATTGATAGTTTCATTTTGGGTAGGTATCCCCATTATTTCAAAGCATCATTTCTGTGAGTGAACTGTGGCATCATCCTGCTCATCAGCACAAGGGAAAGCTGCAATCTTTGGGTGAAATCTTCAGTGTACAGAGCATGACATACAAATAATTTATAGCATGAAGTATGGCCTCTCAGATAGCTTCTAAATAATGTGCATGTTTGTATTTCCTGTTTTTCTGCATCACACAACTGAGGACCTCAGTGTGATCTGTAAGCTGTGTGCTCTTAGCATCATCTTTACCAGCACAGATCCAGCATTTTATCTCTTTGCTCAGGCTACCAACTAAACCCTGTAGTGAACCCGTTTTGTTCTTTTTCTGCTTACTGCTCATGGATGACTCTTCAGTTAATGTAACAGTTTTAGGGATGTAGGAGGCACCTACACCTTGATATCTCTGCCTGCTGGCAGAGTTCTTCATCCCCCATCCTTATCCAAATGATGCAAATGTTTGGCTACATTGCTGCTGAGGCCAGTGATCATAGGGGGATGGGGACATCACACTGCAAGGTTCTACCTCCCAGGGACAGAGTGGCACTGCCTGGGTTGGAACAGTGTGGGTTACTCCTTCCCTGTGGTATGCAATCCTGATGTGTGAGGAGAGAGGCTGTGAAACCCCATCTTCCCTTCTCTAGCCACAGCTGTGGTTGAGCTGATGAGTTTTTGTTCCCTTTTTGGCATAGACTCCTACTTCAGCTTCACCCAGGCTCATAGGGATAAAGCTCTGCCTTGGCTCTCCACACTCATCCCATGGTGGCATGAAGTGTTTAGAGGTGGTGAGTCAGGCAGCCCTTGCTCACCCACAGGCAGCTGCCTGTTGGGTTTGTGGTCTCCACCAGCAAAACGCAAGGAACCTTCATTTCACTAACCTTGACACAAGGCTTACAGCATTCTCCATTTGACTGAGGTTGCCCTCAGTCTCTCCTTTTGTTTTCAAGCCCTAAAGCCTCTTTTGTTTCAGGATTCCCAATAGCTTTTGGCAGCTGCTATTGCTGATCACCTGGGGAATCACCCACTTTCCTCCTCAGGACCAGGCCCATGGATGCTTTAGCTACAGCCTCAGATGCAGGCAGCAGGTCTAGGCCTGGCAAGAGGGCAAAGCATGGGGCAGAGAGCCAGTAGGAGAATTTCCCTGCTGCAGGAAAGAGACAGCTCTGCCTCATGAGTCAGGGCCACACACCTGCAGAGCCAAGGCTGTGCTGAAGGGCACCCATCCCTACCAAAAAGGGCATGTATTCAAAGACAAGTGCTCAGCAAATGTCTTATCTGCCCCACAAATTGTCAAGTAGTAGTTCATTTAGACCATGCCCCATATCAGCTGGAGGGAGAAAATATGAAACACAGCAACACTGGAAATCCCAGAGCAACATAGATGGTGAGAAAAAAAACAAAGCTACCCCCAGAATACATAGCTTTTTTTTTTCCTTCTCTGAATAAAGGAAATTTTTTCTACTTTCAGAGAGAGGAAGAAATTACATTGCCTGTGGTAACACTGCCCTGAAGGAGGAACTAACCTGGTTTGCTGTGGTGTAACAGAGAGCAGAAAGTTGCTGAGGTGTGGAAGACCCATGTGCTGTTCTTCTGAAACACCATTCATCAAATCAACACAGAACAATGCCTGGCACCCAGGCACTAACCCAAGATAACATAGCCTAACAAGAATGTAGGCTTCTAACATTCCTTTGAAGGGGTGCAACATTCACTAATTCACTTGATGTGATTTTAAGGAATAAAATATTAGTATCTTGGGCCCCTAAAATACATAGTTGTGTATATCTGACCACCTCTGAGGTAGTGATCCTTGCTGCCTGCTGCTTTCTTACTCACTGCTCTCCAGCAAGCAGCTGCCTGGGTGGAATTTCCCTGGTGACTGCACAGGCAGGTTGGCAGCTGTGCTTGTGCCCAGGGCTCCTTGCATGCCTGGGAGATCCCACAGGCATGCATCAAGCCTGCTGCTTTTGGAAAGCCTTGGACCTACCATGTGCACACAATGCTCAAACATGTGCCTGGGGTTTCCAGACCTCCTGCTGCCACTAAAAGATCTGGGTGGAGGAAGCCACCCAATAACTAAGCCTTGAGGGAATCTGGCATGGATTATCCAGAGCCCTTTTATGGCTTTCTAAGTCCAACTGTGATCTCTCAGGGAGCAGGCAGGCTGAACAGGTCAGAATGTCATTGCAACAAGACCTCTGTGAAAGTCAAGAAGGGCAAATGAAGCCTGTGGTCTGGCTCAGGGTTTACTCTGGGCCAAGAGAGATGACAAACTAGAACACTCAGTAGTTTATCATTTCTGAAACAACACCTTACTATACCAGTTCCTCCTCCTTTGTCATCAGAGAAAAACTCACACTTTCCGATCTGAAAGTTCAGTCTAAACAGAAATGTCACTGAAAGCCCAGTGAGACTTTTGGTTTTCTAGTTTCACTCTCCTGAGCTGTGGGGAAGATTATGCAACAGGAACACTAGGGTGAATCATCTTCTGGCATTGCAGTACATGAGGAAATGTTTGCTGTGATGTTGTAGGGGTTTCTACTGTCTATTTGTGGTCTGCCTTTTTCTTTTCCAGTGGATCTTGGTGTCTTCACGTATTAAGTAGCTGCCTGTTGCTCTCATCTGAGCTAGGATTGTCCTAGCTCATCAATAGATGCTGTAGCTCAGCTTTGGAGAGGGTAATGACAGCAGCTGTAATGAGAAATTGAGTGACATTGCTCAGCATTTTTCTTCCCTATGGATATTTCTTACAAGCCTTTGAAGCAAGAGAACTCACCAGTTGAGTCTTCCCTTCCCACATTTAAGGATAGAAATCATTTTTGGAAGGAAACTGAAAGGTTAAGAGAAATACTAATATTGTGATTTTCAAAGTAAACCCATGAGAACTAGAAACACTACTCTGTGTGCTTAACCTGTATCTGGGGCTCAGCTATAGCAGCTGCTCTATCACCTGATGATCTCTGCCCAGCAGAGAAGAGGAATCAGTAAAAGGTAAGGAGATCCATGAGCTGGACAGAAAATGGATTAAATGAAACAGCCAAACTGATACCAATGCCAATCTGAAGTATAGAAAGTTATACTCAACCTAGCAAGTGTGCAGTGGTGACAACAAACAGGAAGGCAGTCCTTGGGAACAGGAAGATGAACAGGGTCAGGAATAGCCCAAGCAAGAACAAGATTCCATCCCCAGCAAGCTTCCACCTTTATACTGACCATAATTATATTTACACTATGGGATACACCTGTAGCAAACTCAGGTTACTGCCCTAGCTGATTCCAAACTGCTGACAGCCTGAAGCCCATGGCTGACCTGGGATTGTGTCCCAGCAAATCCAGGACAACTACAAAGGACATTCACCAGACACTTGGTTAAGATATATGATGCCATAAATAAACTCTACATAAAGATGTGAGCCTTAATTGTAATTTCATCTCTGGTTTGTCCTTGTACCACTACATATTTTTCAAGTAAAGGATTAGAAGGTGGAAATTCATGCAAACATCTGAAGTTAGATTAGAAATTACAAAGATGAACTCCTTATCCTGAGTTAGGACATTTCAAAGCTACTCAATCTATTATAAGCTTAAATTCCAGGAAAATAAAAAGGGACATGATCTTACTAGCTCACTCTGTAAAGCACTTTACATTCCTTTCTTCCAAACAAGAAAATATGAACTTCTTTTGCCATGGAAATCAAGTAAGGCATCAAAGCCTAATTTCCTAAAGACAGTGTCTATCAGTTTCTTTGAAGCAGACATTTTTATGACTAGCTATGTTAACAAATCCAAACTAAGTATCCAATCTGTCAAGGAGAAAAATAAGTTTAGAATGAAAGTAAGTGTTGCTCATTAAACTTTAATGGCATGGCATTTAAAAGAAACCCATCCATTATAATGTTGGTGGAATAGTGTGGTTGTCAGATTCTCCAGAGAGGATTTTTATCATGATGTTTAAATATATTATATTCATGGATGATTGTTACTCTTTTCTCTAGATTGAGGACTTTTTAGAGGAAAAGTTTATGAGCAATATATATCCACTTGTGAGGATGTCCTTAATCACCCAGCAATTCAAAATTTGGGTACTAATGCTACCTGTCCCAAAGCACGTGCAAGAGTTGTGCTGATGCAAAGCTGAACTAAGCAGCATGAACTAACACCAAGAGGAGAGCACAGAATAGCCTTGAAGGGTTTCTTCCATTTTTGTGGAACCTGCAGGATCAAGGACCTCTGCAGTTGGTATCTGCCACTAGAAAAAGAGCCACTGCTTTAGGCCTTGGTAATGAATTGAGACCCATGCTGATAAATCCTGAAGCTAGACTTCATTTGCCTGATTGATCTGTGGTTTAAGTAGGTTCGCCCAGCCAAAGCATGGCACCAGCCATTAAATGGTAAGTAGGTCACCTTGAGAGGTTTAAGTCAACTCTACTATCATCTACAGCTAATTTCAGAAAGGATCTTCTGGATGAGAGCCTGCTCCATTAGAGTACTCCTCTTGCAATGGTTCCACCCACCAGGTTAAAGCTTCAGAGATAAGTTACCCTCTCCCCTGACTTCCATTACCTCTTTCGAGACAGAACTTGCTCCACATTTCCTTTACAATCCCCTGGCTTCGGGGATGACATCACTTGGGTCCCTGACTCAAGCCAGCCCAGCTTTTGTAGAAGAGCTTTCCCCTTGAAAGCCTGTTTATTTTTTAAAAGATACATGGGAGTGATTCAGTTTGTTACGAATTAATTCCACACCCATAAATCTGTAAGAAATGAAAGAGCTACAAAGGCTTGCTCTAGCTTTCTTTGAGAAGCTCTGCACAAGCACCATACAGGATAGAGCTCCAGGCACAGTGGTAGTGTCCCTGCTGATGGGCACAGCACTCAGCCCTATCTTCAACCATCTCCACCTGGCAGCACGAGAAGGTGCAAACTCTTTGAACCAAAGATTATTACCACCTCTGCAATCTTTAATGATTTAATACCTTTAATATCAGTGTCTAGTCTCACTTTCTTTAGTTGCAAAACAGCATGAGGTCACTACAGACTCCGTGGGTAAAACACAGCTATTACAGTTGATGCCTCAGTGCTAAAGCTAGCTGAGATCTTTGCCAAACTTTCATTGCTTGAGTTGAGCATTTCATGGCCAAGGCCTGCCACGCTCTGGTTTGCCTTGAGGTTTTATTTGCTTTTTTGGCTTAAATTAAGTCAAGTGAAGCCATTCAACCATTTCTGAAATGAGGACAGAAT
Source organism: Bucco capensis (assembly GCA_013396975.1). Lineage (NCBI taxonomy): Eukaryota > Metazoa > Chordata > Aves > Piciformes > Bucconidae > Bucco > Bucco capensis. The sequence goes on from VWZO01009703.1 coordinate 637,949, forward strand.
TAAATAGGTTATTTTGCCCTTTTTTTGCCATAACTATGTTGACTTTTCCTCTGAGAAACATCCTTACTCTCCAGTGGGGAAACCTGAAGTTTTGCAAGGGAAGGGGAGTATTTTTGGAAAGGACATGTTGGATGCTCACTTGTGCTCCATGGTCTAGTAGAGCAGGCATCAGCCCAGTGCCCAGGGAGGCTAAGCAGAGCTGGCTTTCTCACCACAGATCATGGGTGTGGGTCCAACAGCTTTGTGGGCTACACATGGAAAGGAGCTAGAAGCTGTGGAAATCTGGCAGAATAAAGTTTGGTCAATGAAACTGGGAATAGATGCCAGTGCAAAAGAGAAGAGAGGGCAGAAAACTTGGTTATGTGTTGGAAGATGGAACAGGAGGGACGTGCAAAAGTGGAATAAGGAGAAAGAAAGAACTGGAAATGAGGAGTTGTGGAAGGAACCAGAGAAGACACAGACCTGATGATCTGTGTCATCCTAGTGTCCCCCACAAACCATTTATTACAAATTGTATAACCACATCTTTGTTTTCCCCTCAGTTCCTATCAGCATGCAGACAAGATCTTAGGACTGCAAGGTGATAGAGGCTATAAACTGATGGGCACCTACTCTATTTGTTGCAGGAAGTGGGAAACAGTGAATTAAGGAGGAAATTAGAATAGGAACCTGTTAATGCAGCTGAAAAATGACCTGGAAAAAAACATCTGTAAAACCCTTGCATCTGCCACAGAACTGCTGAGCGGAATTAGGCAAGTCACTTAAGTAAAATACTCCCAGATGGTCACTAACTAGACATTCTTCAGACTCCCAACTGGCTCAAAAGACAGCTAGGCTTCAAGGAGCTACGGCACCACGTGGGACTACCATTGCGGACACAGCATGTCCAAAATCAGAATTGCTGAATGCTTTAGTACTTGACATCTCTCTGCCTCAAATATCATCATTAAACCAAGCATAAAGCCACCCCCACCTCTCACAGAGGAACAGTGAAAAATAAATTTGCTAATGCTTGTCATCAGGGCCCTAAGAGAACTCATAAGGAAATGAATAATTCTGTCTTCAAAGCAGGATTTGAAGAGCATGCAATAAACAAGGCACAGGGCCACGCATTGCACAACGAGCAAGAACAAGAGCTTGAACAATGGTTCACCCAGCAAGTTTGTACATGGAAACAGACAGGAACCCCACGAGGAAAATTGTGCATAGTCATATAATAGGAGATAAAATCATAACACAAGGGCACACTGTCTGCCCTCAGCTCCTATCTGGAGGTAAGCTATAGCAGTTGTTCTAGCAGCTGATGACTCCTCCCCAGCAGAGAAGGGGATCAGGAACAGGAGAGGACGCCCATGGGTTAAGATAAAAGTAGAGCTAATGAAACAGTCCAAACTGATACCAATGCCCAAATAAAGTATATAAAGTTATACTCTGCCTTGTGAGGGTATGGCAGTCCTGGCAAGCAGGATCAGAAGGAGATCTAGCAAGAGCAGACACCAACACAATAAACCCCATCTTCACTAACTTCCCCCTTTATACCAAGTGTGATGTTTATGCAGTGGGATACACCTGTAGCCAACTCAGCTCAGCTGCCCTGGCTGACTCCAAACTGCTAATGACTTGCAGCCCATGACTGGCCTGGGATTGTCCTCCAGCAAAACCAGGACACATCCATGTATTCACATAGACTCAGACTTAGTAAACAGCTTGCTTTCTTATTGGCATATCCTACCTTTTGAGTACTTGACTTTGCCACCATGTGAGTGCTTGATTTTGACACTTCACTACCAAAATAAATCATCCTGTGAAAAAGAAGCATTGTTCAACTCAGAGAGAATGTAGAGTCAACCTTCTAACCAAAAAAAGTAGAGGTCACTTTGGGCTGGAAAAGATTTCTTGCTTCTCAGTCTCTGCCCACAAATGGTTCCCTGCCTACACCTCTCTGAACAATTGTCTAGAGAGTTTCCTGTTCTCAGAGCTGCCACAAACCTGGGCAGAAGGTGCTGTGTTTGCTTGCACTCATGTCACCTGTCCTGGGTCACTGGCCAAGTACACTTCAGGGAAGGCTGTGGGAAGCTGCCCTGTCTCAGCCCTTCCTAGAACATCCCTCAAGTCTTTGATGAGCATCTGCCAGATGATGCAGCTCTCCCAGTGACCTATTAAGTACCATTCACTAGTCTCTTCCACCACAGACCACACAGCTGTGACTCAGGCTCTGCAGGGTGGTGCTTGGCTTTGTCTTCTGTGCCATGGCCCTGGATGCTGAGGAGAGCAGATGGTGGGTTGGTTGTGTCTGAAACAGGATTCACAGCTGGAGGCTTATAGCAGCCTTGCGTGGACAGTGGGAATATGAATCCACACTCAGCATATCCCTAGGATTGCCCTTGGCCACAGGGTAAGACTGGAGCCCTTACTCTACCATGCCAGCCAGCCCCAAGGAGCACAGCACTGCCCACTGGATGTGTGCCAGAGACCTGAGTGACAGGAAAGACCCACATCTTCTCAAGCAGTGAGGCAGTGACCCAGGTTAGAGCTCACTAGCAGCATGTTTGATTATTCTCTGCTTGAGATTTGAGTAGCTCTGTTCCATCTCCACCAATAAGAGCCTTGATCATGCCCATGGCAAATGGCAAAGCTCCCCACACATTGCTGATGGAGCAGTGTTGGAGCACTAGGGTTTCTTTTTTCAGCTGTGTTGTGCAGAGACTTTTTGTCAGGCTCAGCAAGCCTGAATATTTGGAATACACAGTCTTAGGTGTCACTGTCTATGGATGTGCAAGGGATCTCCTACTATGACCCACTGTATGGTGTAGGACCTTGCCTATGAATCAGAGTGATACCTCCCTTAAAGCATTGCCCACTGCAGCTCTGTAATGCTAAGTTTCTTCTGCAGCACCAAGTATTTCAAATGGATTTCCAAGTGCTCATCACCTGGACTTCTGCTACTCATCAGTTGATTAGGATAGAAGGATGAACAATAGCATGATTGGAACTATTATTTGTCATGTATCTGGCAGCACAAGGACTATCTTTCAGGCTTCAGCTCCCTGGAGAATATGCTTTCCTGCCCCACTTTCTCTGGAGATGTACACAGTGACTCCCAGCCACTTAGATATAAATTATTGAATGTAGAAATAAGTAATTTTTCAAACAAGTGACTCTAATCCAGGGAGACCTGTCAGCCTTGGATCTATCTCAAGTTTCCCTCCTGAGGCTGCTGTAGTAATCTCCAGCTTATAAAGCTGAAGGTCAAGGGAATCAGAGAGACCTATGATCCTTGTGCATGGCCTCTGCACAGCTGCATGTTTAGCTTTTCCCTCCTGGGTCAGCCTTTAGAAGGACTTAATCAAGGCTGAAAAACCTAAATTAGATTTCTCAGCCCTGGAAGGAGTGTGAGCATATCGTCCTGTCTTTTCTCTGTCTTCAGGCTGCATCTTTATTCAGCTAGTGGTGGCTGGAAACTAGAATTCTTGCATATTTAGGAGCTGTGTGAACAGACATGGAGGAAGAGAGCAGAATAAAAATGTTGGGGTTTGCTGTGGTCAAGCCTACATTTCCACTGACTCTACCAGGTCTTGGAACAGGCCCTAGATGGGACTAAGGATGCTGGGAGACAGTCTCATTAGCACAGAAGTGCCTTTAGACTTACAATGAATGCCAGTAAATGATAATTTCCTGTCCTCTGCAGTCCTCTGTGTGTCTTCTCTGCCAGCAAATCCCATGGGGAAGGGAGTGTCTCTTACTCTGTGTTTGTTTAGTGCCTAGCACAATGAGGCTCTCTTCCAGTTGGGGCCACTTGATGCTACCACAATACAAATAATAATGATTCTAATAATAAAATGCAGACTTCAATGGGATGTGGGTCATGCTGCTCAGAAGTGTTGGCCTTTCTTGCTGACTTGCTTCCTCCCACTTCCTTGTTTCCTCCTCTGGTAGAAGAGCACTTCTACATCATCAATTCCCAAAGGCGGTTGTCCTCACTGTTGTTTGGCTCTGCAGGAAGCACCATTGCTTAAGACACTTGGCCTTCATTTTTACATGGCTTTTTTTTTTTTTTTTCCACTGACGTGCTGCTGATCTTCTCCTTCCACACCCTTCACTTCCTGGGAACATCTGCCTGCTTGGATCATCCTCCTGAGCACAGCACACTGTGAGCAGGCACTGCCTTTGCAGCAGCTATGACCTTCTCCAGCTGTAAAGGCAAGGAAGAAGTGGAGATGCCACCCAGAAGCATCAGCTGGCAGGAGGCTGGCAGAGCCTGTGCCACCTCCAGCTGTGCAGTGAGGTTTTGTAGCAGAGGACAACAGCTCTGGCTGTAGGACCTAGGGAGCAGCTTGTGGCTCCTTCCCACAGCACTTTGGGGATGTGGTGGCAGCTAGTTTAGCTTTGTGACCAGGGCTGCTTTCAATTTGGTTTTTCACAGAGCACTTCATTGACAAAAATGGCTCTTGGCTAAAGTACTTCTTTGTTTGGGTTGGAATTTTCCAGGTTTTTTGGACCAGAATGCACACGAGGGTTTTGATTTTCTGTCATTTCAGCCACTCCTCTGCTGGCAAAATGGAAGATAAGTGAAACAAATGGACAACTAAATATATGTGAGGCCTCAATGAAAAGATAATCAAGGAATGAAATCTGTGAAATATTTTTAACTGAACAACCACACCATTTTTTTTTTGCAGAAAGTATATATAACATTTTCCAACCAGCTTTACCAGCAACCTGTAATAAAAGAGGAGTCCAAACCACAGCGTTCAGAACCAGGCTTTCCCAGAATTTATGAGTGTCCCTGTCTGGGTTTGGTTCAGCCCAGTGTGAAACATACCAAGAGCTGAGAACCAACCTCCACCTCTCCCAAGGCTGGACAGAGATGGTGTGGAGACACCTTGTCAGAGAATCATAAAGGTTGGAGGAGACCTCTAAGATCAGCAAGTCCAACTATTAACCTAACACTGCCAAGTCACCACTAAACCACATCCCTAAGCAGCACATCTACATGTATTTTGAGCACCTCCAGGGATGGTGACTACACCACTGCCCTTGGCAGCCTGGGCCAATGCTAAATCACAGTTAAAAGAATCTTCCTAACAGCCAACCTAAACCTCCCATGACACAACTTGAGGCCATTTCCTCCTTTGCTATTGCTTGTTCCTTGGAAGAAGAGAACAACATCCACCTGGCTCCAACATCCTTTCAGGGAGTTGTAGAGAATGAGAAGGTCTCCTCTGAGTCTCCTTTTCCAAACAACCCCAGTTCCCTCAGCTGCTCCTCACAAGACTTGTGCTTTCTTCGTATAGAGCATCAGCCCTGGCAGGTGAGGTGAGCATCCTGCTCTAGATCTGAGGACCTGGCTTGCTTCCACCCTGGCCAAGCCCTGGCTTGGGAGAGCAGGAGAGACAGAGGTGACTGTACAGCTCCTAGCATCATGCTGGGAACTTTCCCTGCTATAATACAATTTGAGAAATGACAGTAGTTGTTTTCAAGCCACAAGCTGCCAAATAACTCAGAAGAATCCCTCATTCACCTCCAAATAGCAGTAGGAGAGGTAGTTAGCACTGCCAGGCTGTATCCAGGGGTCTGGAGAGGGTTCTTAGGTCTCCTTGTATTTGGTGTGCGGTGGGGAAGCATTTGTGCCACCCTCAAGCTACACATCTCTCTGCTAGGTACTACAGGGCAGCTTTTCCAGCAGGCTCCACATCTTGGATACTGACCTCCTTAGCAAATCTGGCCCTGCCAGTTGCTGCCAAGCTCCTGAAACCCTGGCTCTGGGCACTGTTGGAAGCATGGCCACACCTGTCCTCATCTCGCATCGCCATCGGCTTCACAAAACCTTTAGGCTGGCAGCATTTCAGCCTTGTTTTCAGTCCTTTCTGCCAGCTGCTGGTGGTGGTGGAAACGTGCTGTCCTCCCCACAGCACATTCTCTCTTAGAACAACTTCATCTCGTGTTTTGGAGCCAAACCAATATGCTGTTCCTACAGGCTAATAAAACCCTGCAGGTTTTATTTCCACGGTGTGAACGTTCTGGGATAGTTTGAAAGGGATTCCAAGGTTTGATGAAAGCAGGCTACCTGGCTTGCTCCTTGTTGAGACTGGTCAGGGCAGGCTGCCAGGGACAGCTGTTTCCTAATCACAGACACTCATCTTCCTCTGACACCACATGCAAACATTAATGGTTTTCGTGCAAATATGAATTTGAAGCTTGACTCTCTGGGCTCTTAAAAGCTGTAGATACTTTCTGCTGCATCAGAAGAGGCAGATGGAAGAGCAAACACTTAGGGACACATTTGAACAGAGAGACACATCACAACCTGCTGTTACCTATCAAGTTGGTGACACAAAATGGTCTTGCGGAGCTGGACATTTTCAAGCAGAGGTGACAAAGGCCAGAAGGCAAAGCCAAAACTATATGTATCAGTATCAATAATGGGCAAACTATCTTTGAAGTTGTTAGCCCTGGTTGGGCTATACTGCACATGCCTACCTGAGGTTATGAAGATCAAAGAATCACAGAAGAGTTTAGGTTGGAAAGGATATTTCAAGATCATCTAGTCCAAGCCTCCTGCACTCAGCAGGGATATCTGCAACTAAAGCAGGTTGCTCAGAGCCCCAGACAACCTGATCTGGAATGGTTCCAGGGATGGGACATCTACTATCTCTCTGGGCAACCTGGGCCAGTGTCTCACCACCCTGAGTGTAAACAATTGTCCCTTTCTTAAGGTGGGGGCTGGAAGTGGTGAGTGCACCAAGTGGGACCACCAAGGAGACCTGATCTGCACCAGCTAATCATTAACTTGAGCAGATTCTCTTCTTAGATCAGTTCAAGAAAGAGCAGAATCAAAGCTTTTGCTTTGAAGGCATCTGAGCTAACTTCTTTTGAAAATCAAATGCCAGTGAGGATCTTAAACCAAGCAGCACAGTCCCAGATTCCTCACCCATGGGTATCCCGGGTGATTCTGGAGTTCCCCCTGAACTTCCTAGGCTTGAACAGCCCATCAGGATCTGCTCTTGCTTATAGCAGTGTAAGTCACTGGTTGTTTGAGCCCTGGACATGTCTATTTCAAGGGAACATTGGTTTCTGCAAATCCTCCATAAGACAACCTGCCACCCACGCCTGCTCCAATTCCCATCTCTAATTTTCCACCCGAGGAAGCCTGTCTGTGTGTTTGGGTGGGAGCCTTTCTCCAAGATTCCCAGTGCTGCCTAGCTTTTGGCAGAAGGGAGTTTATTTTTGGTCCCAATTCCTGAAGCCAGAGCCCTGCTCCTCCCTTTGCTCCAACCACCAGTGCTGAGAGACTGCTGCCAAAACACTGTCTGAGGAGAGGGAGCAGATAGGGAGGACAAGGTGCTGCTGCAAGGAGGGGCTGCAGGGGTGGGTATGATACATCCCCCTTGCTGTTATTCTGATTTGTAATTAAGGTTTCCCTGGTGTAGACATGAGATCACCACAAAAGGGGGACCTTGAAATATCTTGTTGGAGGGCTGACATTTCAGATTGCCCCTGCTAAAGAGAGTCTTTGAGCAGAAAACAGCAGCTGGAATTGTCAGTGTTGGTCATCAGCTGTCTGCCTACCTCTTGCTCATCCTCAATCCCATGAGAAATCCTATGGAATTTAACAGGCTTAAACAACAGCTTCCAGAAAGATTAAATTGAGTCGTTGCTCTAAACCCACCCCCCTGCAATGCATGAGAGGGATCTTCCTAAAGCTCCCTTTCAAAAACCTGCAGTGGGTTAATCCTGCTGTATTACATTAAATGGATGAATCAAATGATTCATAAACAAAAGCTGGGTCTGCTCTGGAAACTTTCCCTGCCATAGCTTTCCTGCCTAGGACTATGGGTTTTCCCCACATTTATGGGCCAGCTAGCCAAAGCCCCACACCATGCTCTTGCCAACAGGTCAAGACAGACTTGGTGCCATACTTTATGTTTCCATAAGGAAACATTTCTTTCACCAGTACAAGCTCTTTCCATGACAGAACTGTTTGTTGGTACTATACACTGGAAGCTACTGCTAGTGAGGACAAGATCTCAGTGAGTTTGAAGCTTTGTTTGAGACCAGGAGCGGCAAAAGGTGCTATGAGCCAGTGCAGTGAGCTCCCTTCCGAACACTCAGTGTAGGGACATAAAAGAAAGGCAAAGGAGATGATAAACCCATTCTCCTTCCAGACCCTGACCCACGATGTGGAACACTGCTGGGTCTGAAATGCTTCTTCCCTCTAGTTATTTCCTCCTTTCTCTCTTCTGAGATGCACTGGGATCTTCTGCTTGTTCTTTCTTTCAAACCGCTCACACCACACATGCACACTCCACTGGCAGAATTGACAACTTCCTAATCTTTCTTAAAAGCAAGAGTGAAACCTCACAGTCAGAGCAGAATGGAGATGAGCAAGTGCTTGCTGCCCAAATGACACAGAAAGGAAAGAAGGCCAGAAAGGGAAGGAAGCACAAACAGCAAATGCATCTGGTGGCTCAGCCATCTCTGAATCTTGAAGAGGATTATCATGAAGCATACCCTGAAGGACTTTGCTGACTCAGTGCCCTGGATGACACAGAGCAGCAGCAAAGGGCCTTATTTCTATCCAAAATAGCATTTGGTGGGTGCCTGGGAGCTTGCTGCCTGCTGGTGATGCTGCTGTCTGCCTGTCTGTCTGTACACCAAGGATGACCTCCTTGTGAAGGCATTCCTCCATGGGACTGGATGCTAGGTCCAGAGAAGCAGGTCCAGGGCCCCTCTCTCCCAAAGCATATGGCTTCTAAGGGGCTCTACTGACCAGCTGAGTGCAGCAAAATCTAATAACTTGCCCCAAAACATAGGTGTGGGGTTTTTTTTCCTGGACAGAAATTTCCAGCACTGGTAGAAGTTGTGGTGTAAAGTTCAGGTTGTTTTAGCTATGCCACAGGCACACTGTGATGGAAACATACCTGGCCTCTAGCTGCAGCAAACTTTCAGCAAGGTGCTGTCATCCTGCTCATTGCTTCCAGTCTGGGCAAGGTATAAGTCATAGAATCATAGATTGGTTTGGGTTAGAAGGACCTTTCAAGGTCATCTAGTCCAACCCTCTTGCAGTCAGCAGGGACATCTTCAACTCCTTCAGGCTGCTCAGAGGCCCAAGGTCCAACCTGACCTGCAATAGTTCTAGGGGTGAGACATCTACCACCTCTCTGGGCAACCTGGGCCAGGGTCTCACCAACTTCACAGTAAATAATTTCTTCCACGTATCTATCTAGTCCAAATCTGCCCCTTTTAGCTTCAGATCATCACCCCTTGTCCTATCACAATAGACCCTGCTAAAAAGTCTCTCCCCATCTTTCTTCTAGCCCCTTTAAGTACTGGAAGGCCTTAAGAAGGTCTCCCTGGAGCCTTTTCTTCTCCNTCAAGGTCATCTAGTCCAACCCTCTTGCAGTCAGCAGGGACATCTTCAACTCCTTCAGGCTGCTCAGAGGCCCAAGGTCCAACCTGACCTGCAATAGTTCTAGGGGTGAGACATCTACCACCTCTCTGGGCAACCTGGGCCAGAGTCTCACCAACTTCACAGTAAATAATTTCTTCCACGTATCTATCTAGTCCAAATCTGCCCCTTTTAGCTTCAGATCATCACCCCTTGTCCTATCACAATAGACCCTGCTAAAAAGTCTCTCCCCATCTTTCTTCTAGCCCCTTTAAGTACTGGAAGGCCTTAAGAAGGTCTCCCTGGAGCCTTTTCTTCTCCAGGCTGACCAACCCCACCTCTTTCATCCTGTCTTCACAGCTGAGAGGTTCCAGCCCTCACATCATTTTTGTGGGCTCTTCTGGTGCCACCCCATTAAGAGCTCAGGTTTGAAAGCATCATGCTGTGCTTCAGAGCCCTTGGTTGGGTCCTGGAGCTGGTGGCAGAGCATCCCTGGTGCCACCAGCAAAGCCTCTCCTGACCTGCCTGCCCGCCATGCTTTCAGGGACTATGATTGTTTTGTCAGTCAAATACTGGGGCTCCACTGAGGAATATTTTCCGTCTGCAAGGGAAATAAAGTCTCTGTGAGTTCCAGGCAGCTTGCTCAGACAGAGGGGAATGATCCAAGGTGCTGGGTTTCCACATGTACACACTTCCCTCCGCAATACCTTGGAAGTGACATTAACAATCCCAAGAGCTGGAGCTGCTCTTTGCCACATGTGTGCTGGGTGAGTGAGGAGAGCATGAGCAGGGCACAGAGGAGATGCCGAACAACTCTTCTCCTCTCTTCATCCAGTCCTGTACAGCACATTTGGGGGTTATGACTCCAGTGGAGCAGTAAATCTGCCCTTTTCCTAGAGCATTCCCAGCACTGCACAGACACAGGCTATATGGCTTACTGGAACTGGCCTGCCCAAAAGTTTTTCATTAACATTTTACTGTGAAAAACTACAACACATCAGCCACACAAGCATATGGTTCCAATCCATTAAAGCACTGATTCATAACGTGTTTAGCAAACATTTTTCTCCTGCATCTGCAAACAATAGCTACTCCCAGACTTTCACTAGCCCGTGGTCACTGCTCCTAAACATGTTGGCTGCCCCAAAACCAAAAAGGTGAAGTTTCTCTCCCAGTGACAGCCACCCCTCTGACCAGCTCTACCTCTTGCCTGCTTCCCAGCTATCCCCAGCAGCTTGGAGGGGCTGAGATTTAACCCTCTTGTCCTGCTGCCTTTAGCAAGTGGGAAAGTCACAATTCTCTGTGGGACATCCTTTGGCTGAGAGGCTCAGAGAGCTCTGAAAAGGGCCATCTGAGCTGCTTGAAAAATGAAGTAGAGGAAAATACCAGGGAGCCCACAGCCAGGGTCAGGCACACATCTCTGCCTATTTGGGGTAAGTGAGCCCTGCCAGCAACCCTGAGCAGGTCAGCCTTTCAGCCTTGGCATCCCCCAGCAGCTCTGTGTTTTGTCCTTGCTGGTGACTCACCAGCTGAAATACCAGCTCCTAACTGAACCACTCATGACAGCTGTTAAAATAACCTGAGATGAACAGACCCATCAATTGCCTGGAAAAAACCACAACAGCAGCCTCTTGTTCAGGGCTGCTTTCCTGCAGAACTCTGGCTGAGGTGGCACAAAGGCCAGGGTAAACTCTGAGCCAACACAGGGAGGGTGATTCCTACAAATCCAGTAAAAGCCTGAAGCTCCAGTGGCACACACACACACAAACACACACCCCTCCTCCAAAACAGATTTCACTCACTCCTCTGAGGAGGCAGAATTACTCACAGGTGGTTCTCTTCAAAAAATACATATGGACTGAGGCTGAGAACATATGGTCTGATAGCATATTAATAACAGAGCCCTGAGGTTCCCTGTTCCTCCCACAGTGAGGGAGCAGATTGAGGGGAAGACACCTTCAACAAGGAATGCCTCCTGCCCTGGTGTGCATGAATCACCCCCAGCCAGGTCACCTTGTTCCTGCAGTCCTGCCTGATAAAATTAGCCATTTATGGGCATGTGGAGATAGGTTGTTTTTGTTTTATCCCTTGCTTAGTTGCTAGGGATGAAACCATAAACTTTCTGTCCCGTTACTCCAGGAATAAAGTTTTTTTTTGGTGGGATACATAGAGCAAAGTCCATGTAATGGCTGGAGGAGGAGTTTTGGTCCCCAATGCTGATGCTTGTGAATGAGGAGGATGCTCCACTTCATCCCCCACGGGGCCAAAGCTGCTCATGCCTTACTGCAGGTTAACTGACCTCCTTCCTTCCCCCTCAGTCACCCCTCTCTCCTCTTTCTTCTCCCTCTCTACCCAGCCGTGTTTCTCCTGGATAAAGGCATGACTTTGCAGGCATTTTTCTTTCAGCTTCTCCATTTTTAACTGTCAATTATAAGGGCAAACATGCAGCACAAGGAGGCCCAGAACTGGACCAAGCTCTGCCTCTCCTCATGGCTCTCAGAGGAGATCCAGGATTAAAACCTGCTCTGTTGACCCTCCTGGTAATCCTTGATTTAGGAGACTGTCAGAAAGCCACCCAGCCCTTCAGAGGGTCACAGCCCCGCACATAGTGTTCTCCTCACCCCTGACTCCAGCAAGCAGAAAGGATTTCCTCACTCCATAAGGGATGATCTTGCTCTTATCTCCTCAGTCCTGGGAAAAGATCAAACAGGCTGCAGCTGGGAGTGGCTCTGATTAATCCAAACAAAGCAGCAACTGGATGGAGATGCTTCAGCCAGCTCAAGCTTCAGGCCTTGTGAGCTGGAACTGCACTCATTTGGTGGGACGAGTACTCAGCAAAGCCCAGGGTGGCCCATGGCTCTCCTGCAGAAGGAGCAGGTCCCTTTGCAAGCACAGGCAAGGCTTTTGCCCAAGGATAGGACCCAGCTGGCACCAGCAGCACCCACCTTTGGACCCTCAGCTTTGAGCACTGAGAGATGCTTCTTGCAAAACCTGCCCAGGATCTCACTGGTGCAAATAAAACCATCTCAGGTTTGAAGTTAGAAGTGCACTGAAGTTGCATTTGCACATTTATAAGCTGGATTTAGCTTCTTTGGAGTGGAAAAAGAAGATGGGGACTGGAGAGGATGCAGAAAACAATACAGGCTTTGTTTTGCCCTGTGTAACAACTTGTTTTAAGTTGCAGCCTAAGGCAGGAAGAGAGACTACACTAGCCCTAAGGCAGTGGAGAGCCTCAGGGACCCAACCAGAAAGAAAAGGGGCCAGAGCTCTGGAAACTGCACCAGAAATAGAGAATGGGAGGGTGGTGAGCCCCTCATTGCTGCAACAATGCACCTCTGTCACCCACTTCAGCAAACTGTGCCTACATGGCAACTCAGATTGGCCTTAAAATTAAAGTCAGTAGGAAATTCCAGCTGCTTGGAATCTGCCTAAAAATAAATATACCCACCCCCCAGCATCTTCTTGTAGGGATTTGTATTTTCAGGTAAGGGGAATGCTCTCTGGGCCGAGATCTCTCAGGAGAGCAAAGCACAACCACCCTGATCCCTTTTGATCCATATCCAGTGGAGCTCAGTGTGCTCAGGGTGGAAGATCCAGCTGGATAAAATAAATGTCTAATCTCTTACAACAGGCAGTAAACCAAAGGTGCATGGAAGATTGACTTTCATCACAGATTTGCCACAGTTGATTTTTCCAGCTTAAGGATGCTCCTTCTCTGCTGGGCTTTAAATTTAACCTGCTTGAAAGCACTATGGGAAGCTGAAGCAAATGAGTGAAGGTGTGAAATCAATATACATAAACTCAACGACCAAAAGCCCCAAGGCTGAGGCTTTAGTTTGCTGCACTTCATGCAAAAGGAGCTGAGACTCCTCTGTTTGACCCCAGGCCAGCCTGCAGCCAGACCTTACACATTCCACCTTTGCCAATTCCTCTTCCCTTTGTGTTAATGGGACAAATTCAGCTTTCAGTTCCCAGAACAGAGGAGAGAAGCACAGCAACCTGTCATGCTCTACAGTTAGCCCAGGAGGGCAAATTCTGTCCCAAAAGCTCAGAAGGTTTTGGTAGGATAATTTCCTATGGGACTCTGAGCAACCTGATCTAGTTGATGTTCCTGCTGACTGTGGGAGGGCTGGACTAGATGACCTTTAAATCTCCCTTCCAAACCACTCAATGATTATTCTATCATTCTAAATTTTCTTCCAGCTCAAAAGATACCACAGTATGTCCACACATGTGCTCTGAGCCAGGCTTTTCACTGGAATAAATCAGTGTAGCTCCAGTGACTTCTAAAGGGCAGCTCTATTCATCAATTTTGATTAATTTATGGATTTCACTTTTGTGATTGACTCATGTTTGGGTACCTTATGTTACAAGGAACCACCAGCAGGAAGATGACGGTTAGAGAGGAGCCAACAAAACGGGACAACTCCTGCCCTAAAAGCAGCCTCGGCACCAAGGGATGGGAAGCCAGAAACTCTGTGAACCTCAGGAAGTGACAATTCACATTCAAATGCTCTCCGGTCACCACACCGCTCCTTAGACTCACATCACCGTTACGGAAAAGGCCAAAAAACATCCCCGAGCCCCCGAAAACACCAAACCCGCAGTCAGTGACCAAACCAGCAGAGCCAAAGCTTGGGAGGCTGCAGCAGCCGGACGGGCTGCTGCCCCCGGTGCCATTCCCGGTGTCGGGGCTCCCTCTTGTGGCTGTCTGCAGGCAGCGCAGGGGCTCCGGGCACGGTGCAGAGGCTCCGGGCACGGCGCACGGTGCGCAGCGCTGCCGGGGAGTTCCCTGACCACCAACAACACGGCGTGGGGTCTCTGGCAGGACTGGGGACCCCTCAGCGCCTTGTGCCCATGCAGGTGTCTGAGCACGAGCTGCCGAAAGAGGAAAGGCAACTTCTCCTGCTCCCCACGTTAAGAGGGACTCCTGTCCCTCCTGGCTGTGGAGCAAGGTCACAGAATCACGGAATCATTTGGGTTGGAAAAGATCATCGAGTCTAACTATTAACCAGCGCTGCCAGGTCACCGCTAAACCATGTCCATTAGCACCACCTTTCCACAGCTTTTCAACCCCTCCAGGGATGGTGACTCCACCACTGCCCTGGGCAGCCAGGGACAGGGCTTGACAACACTTTTGGGGAAGAAATTGTTCCTAATATTCAACTAAATCTCCCCTGGCACAAGTGGAGGCTGTTTGTGTTGTCCTGGAGCTGCCAGTTCCAATCATGGGCAGGAGATGATGGTGTTGGAAAGGTTTTGGAGTGCATAACCCTCAAAAGACAGCACCATCCTGCCCCCTCCCAGCACCTGGGACTACAGGAAAGGATCCCGTCTAATTTCTGAGCAGAGCAGGTATCTCAAGGTATCTGTGTCAATCTCTACTTCTCACAGCCCAGCAAACAAAAGAGACCTAGAACACAGTGTGAGTGGTTTTTGGGTGCAACAACCTACTGCCTACAGCTCCATGGCCATTCTGCAGGCACATCTCTGCAGAACCATGTAGAGCAACTCAGCCTTGCCCACCTGCAGCTGCCTGGGGCACAGCTCCTGAAGCAAGCAGATGCCATGGAGTTCTTCCCTGTGGCTGGGTCACTCTCTGCACACATGGCAGAGAAAAACCACCTAGTGCCAAGCAACAGCAGCAAGCAGCATCTGAGAGTTCTTTGACCTCAGCCACCCCTCTGGATTTTGGGGCTGGGCTGCTTGCACGTGCAAGCTGTGCCTGTGACCCAGAGAAGAGCTGGTGGCTCTTCTCTGCAGGTGGCTCAGACAGCACATCAATAATCCTGAGTGACAGTACTGGCAGGAACTGATAAGCCAATAGATCTAGTTAGAGACAGGAAGGTGTCTGTATGCATTGCTCTCCTGTATTGCACATCTGCTGTGCTTTTGGCACCTAATAGATTGCTGAATTGGCTCAGAGTGGTTGTCTGAAGTGTTTCCATATCACTTCTTTGATGACTAATAAGGCTCCTATTTATTGAACCTGTGCTGCAATCAGCATGGTGAGATGCTGGCCCAGGTTACCCAGAGAGGTGGGAGATGTCCCATTCCTGGAACCATTCCAGGTCAGGTTGGACCTTGGGGCTGTGAGCAACCTGCTCTGGTTGCAGATGTCCCTGCTGAGTGCAGGGGGCTTGGACTAGATGACCTTGAAAGGTCCCTCCAACCCAAACTAATCTATGATTCTATGAGTCCTTGCTTTGCATTTTCTCAGCCATAGGTACCCTGGTGCCTACATGGGTGGTCTTTCTGTCCCACTATTACTCCCAACCTTTCTACACTCTGAAGTGCTGCAGTCTCAACATCAGTCCATAACAGGCACCATTCAACACTCTGCAATGTTCCAAGAGCCCCAGTCCTCCCTCCTGGCATCCCTGTAAGAGTTAACAGCAGAGTTCATGCCCCAGCAAGGTGGAAGGTGCCCAGAGCAACACAAGTGATGTTCTGAGGTGGTTTTGTTTGATCAATGCTATTAAAGTGATAGAGTGTTTGGGGAACATTTTTATCTCAGCCCTCACATCTGTTCTGCATTTGGAGGCAATGGTAGGAGGCTGGAGGTGAAGAGCAGGTGCTGGAGTGTCTGGTGAGCATTAGGGAACATTCACTTGGAAGCTCCAAAGCTGCCAAAAAGTACAACTGATCGGACAGATGTTGCTTCATTACTGTCAACTCATCATCCTGGATGTTTTTAGGGAACATTTGCTTGTTAAGGAAACAGCTGTTACCAAGAAATTTGGTTTTCCTTACCTTTACTTTGTGGCTGCAGGGCAGAGAAAAAAAGCCCAAGGTACCTGGGCACCTACAAAGCCCCTTTCTGGGCAGCTGAGGAAGGGCCATAACCCCAGGAGGACCTTGTCTGGTCACCCCCACCCCCTTACCCCAGGGTTCAGCCCTGTTGGAACTCTCCTGGACATGTTGGCCTGACCTGGTCTTCAGAATTTCCAGCCAGCTGGCACCAGTGCTCCAGTTGTAGGGTCACATGCAGCAGAGGTGAGTTTTCCATGGGCTCCTGGGTGCTTGCTAAAATCTTCTTCCCATTCAAGTTAAGGGCAGATCTTCCAGAAATCATCCCCAAGGCATCATTTGGCTCAAGGAATTGCATCCATGGTGCCATCCAACAGCAGAGTGACCTGAAGAGGGATCAGAGCACAGTTTGACTCACAGCCCTATCATGAAATGCCACCACTCCCCTCCCAGAATGTTCACACAGGTGGTATGTACCTGGATTGTTCTGCTGATTGCCTTAGAAAAACTGGGTCCATAGCTTGGACAAAGGAGGGAAGCCTAAGTTTCATCCAGAAATACTTATTGGGAATTTCAAATCCTAGAATCATAGATTGGTTTGGGTTGGAAAAGACCTTTAAAGGTTATTTAGTCCAAACCTTCTGCACTCAGCAGGGACATGTACAACTAGAGCAGGTTGCAGAGACCCAAACAACCTGACCTGGAATGATTCCAGGGATGGGACATCTACCACCTCTCCGAGCAACCTGGGACAGGGTCTCACCACCCTCACAGTAAATAATTTCCTCCTTTCTAAATCTAGTCTCAGTCTCTCTCTTTTAGTTTCAAACCATCACCCCTTGTCCTGTCCCAACAGGGACTACTAGAAGTCTCTCCCTATCTTTCTTGCAGGCTTCATTTAAGTACTGAAAGGCTGCAGTCAGGTCTCCCTGGAGCCTTCTCTTCTCCAGGCTCAACAAGCCCAACTCTCTCAGCCTGTCCTCCCAGCAGAGAGCTTCCAGCCCTCACATCATTTCTGTGGCCTCCTCTAGCCCTGCTCCACCAGCTCCATGTCTCTGCTGTGCTGAGCACTCCAGAGCCAGGATGCAGTACTTCAGGTGACAGATCAAGAGAGGTATTTTCTTTCCATGGAGGCACACAAATGCTGTTGGCATTACACATGGGCCTGGGGAGCCCTGGTACATCCATTGCAATCCTGGTTACTCCTGCCCAAGACCAATGACACAAGCATGGAAAAGCACCTGGGACATGTGGGCAGCTGCAAAGTTGGGAATTCTCAGCACTGATATCCCTTCCTAAAGGCTGCTGGAATTGCAGGCAAGGTGCTGGCAGCATCTTAACCACCAGCCATTTCCTTGGGTTATTAATGTTAACTAAAAGTTGAATGCTCTTTGCAGTTCCAGCTGGAGCCAGAGACTTTCAGAAGGAATCTGCTGAAAATGAGTTTTACATACTGACTGCCTGAATGGATAATTAAACAAATAACAAAAGTGAAATGCAATTTTGTTTTACCTCCTGGGAACATTATTGTTGGTTTATTCTTTTTATCAAAAGACTTTAAAACTAAACCAAACCAAAACAAAAAACCCATGCAATTTAACAATATTGCTTTGGTAAACAATTTGAAAAATCCAATAACTGTAAAACTTATGACATGTTATTAAAATGTCTTATTTTTTTCCCCCTACAAGTGAAAAAGCAATTCCAATCTCAGATGCTATAATTTAATTATACACTCCAGCTTCTAAAGTTACCATAATTCTTAGCACTGAATACATTCAATTTAATGTCCTTCTGGCATGGTTAGGAAGCTCAGACATCACTGAGCACGTTGGGCTGGTTTCACAAAAAAGCTTTGCTGAGTGCTTCACTCTCCCCAGCTGGAAGGGAGAGAAGGAAGAGGAGCAGGATCAAGAGGAGCCCAAGCAAGAAACCCCATCCCTTCAAGCCTCCTCCTTTATACTGACCCTAGTTATGTTTATACTATGGGATACACCTGTAGCCAACTTAGCTCAGCTGTCCTAGCTGATCCCAAACTGTCCCAGCAAACCAGGACATTCCTCACTTGGTCTCATCTCATAGATTCCTAGAATGGTTTGGGTTGGAAGGGACCTCTGGAGCTCATCTAGTCCAACCCCCCTGCAGTGGCCAGGGACATCCCCAACTAGAGCAGCTTGCCCAGAGCCCTGGCAAGCCTCACCTGGAATGCCTCCAGGGATGGGAACTCAACCACCTCCCTGGGCAACCTGTGCCAGTGTTCCACCACCCTCGTGGGGAGGAACTTCTTTCTAATGTCCAGTTTAAATCTACTCTTCTCCAATTTAAAACCATTGCCCCTTGTCCTTTCACTGCAGGCTTTTGCAAACAGGCCCTCTCCAGCCTTCTTGTAAGTTCCCTTTAGGTACTGGAAAGTCACTATCTCCATCACAGCAGATCCCCTTGGGGATGGGAGCACAGGTTGGTGCTCAGCTGCTGGATTGGCTCATTTCTCTCTGCTCTAACCTACCCCAGTACAGACTCTCTCTTAGTCCTCTTCCAGCTCTGAGGGCTCAAATCTGCACTATGCAGTAGCTCTCAGTCCAGACCCACCTGCAGCAGAGCCCTGCTAGCTGCTCTCTGTGTTCCTGATGCTTACACAGCATCACCTAACAGCAAACCCCCTGAGAAACATCAACCCTGCCCCACACAGACATTGCTCCCTTCCAACACTGTGTGTCCGTGCTGGAACACTGCTGATGTCACCTGGAATGAGCAACCATGAAGCCCCATTCAGATGGGATGGCACAAACCTGCATTCCAGCATGGCATGTGGGTGTCTGAGCTGCTTGAAGGGCTCCTGCCTCCCCAAAAAATCCTTGTGATAAAGCATCTCACAGGGATGAGCCCACCTTGAGCTGCTGCCAGAGCATGGGGGTGTAAATCAGGGCAGAATTTGGCCTTCAGAGAAAACAATGGGCAAGAGAAAAAGGAAACAGGTAAGTGTTAAACATAATCCTGAGGAGAGATTCCCATAGCAGCCATAAACAATCCCAACCAGAAAAATCCACCAGAGGTGTCATAAACCAACAGCACTTGAAGAAGGCAGAAAGTTTCTAAAATTAATTTTCTTCATTTTTACTTCATTAAAATTGCTTCCATTTATCTCCTGCTTTAAATATTTTATTTTTTTTTCCTTATTAATGGCTGCAATTTCCACTGCAGCTTGTTTCTGTCATTAACACTGTACAAACTTAATATCATTAGTAGCTTTTTCCCTTAATTATGTGAGGGGAGAAGAAAAACATCAAAGTTTCCGTGAAATTGGAATAGTATATCTAAATTGCCTCATGTTTATTTTAACATTAACAGTAAATGAAGCTAATGGGCTTTTATATTATTAAAAGCAGCCATTTGTGTCCTGCCTGCTGTAATCTATAGCAGAGCTTTAAAAGATGTTAAATAATTAGTTATTTAATAGGGAGGTAGAAAAATAGATCAAACAAAAGGCAAACTTCCTGGAGGGAGAAGCTTTGCCTCCAAGTGGAGTCCCCTTTGTGATGCCTGGAAATTGGGGCTGTTGGTTTTTGATTGGGGTTCATCTAATGGCAAGCCCAGAAGGCTTCTGGTTTCCTAGCCTGGGGACACTGATTTGGCATGGCCAGAAGCAATGGTGGTGATGGCATCAGGAAGAAGTTCTGGCTCTGTGTTGACCAAGGGGACTTAAAAACAGCTCCTGCCCCACCCGAGGTCCTTCACAGTGAACAAAGACCTTCCCTGCTCCCCACCAAAGCTCCTGTGCTCCAGCTGATGCTGAGAGAGAACGTCCTGCTGGTTTTCACTGCTGTGGCTCAAGGGCAGGAGCCCCAAGGGTACCCTCAGGCTTTGTGGGGTCATGTCTCCATGCAAGCCAGCATGTGTTAGGAGTTAGTTACTCCAAAAGTCACACCAGCAAACACATTCCCTCTTCCTGGGAAAATCCTCTGCATTGTCATAGTGACGCAACCTCAGCGGTGAGACAACAGAGGAGGAATAGTCACACTCTTTCCATTCCCTCTCCATTAGATGATGCCTATGGATTCCAGCTTAGCAGAACTTCCCTACATTCCCATAAGGCAGCACAAGCTCCCTTCTCTTCACCACTCCATGCTCATCCAGGATCACAATTAACAGCAGGATCACTTCTGTTTCCTCACACCCCTTCAGCCCTCCAAAAGCACTGTTAACAGCCTGTGCCTTCCCTTCCCTGCCCATTTGTGTCTGTGCTGGGGAGGTGGTGCCAATGAGAGCATTCCTCTCTTTTAACCTATTAGTGCTATTAAAAATGTCCCTGAAATTAGTATTAATATAAATATAATAACAACAACAAACTGCTGTGGCTTACACAAAAGCAATAACAAATGGCAGATTTGCAGGAGGCCTCGGGAAAAGGCTGGAAAAAGGGAGGGATGCAAACCTGGGAATCACAGACAGCCCCCCCCCCCAGGGGTTATTTTTGGTTGGCAGCTCATCTCACAGCATCTTCTCAAGGATTTTTTGGCCAGTGTGCTCAGCCAACACCAGCCTCTAGTGTCACTGTAAGCCTTGGCCAGGGAAGAAATGCTATTTCCTGAGCCTCAGGGAAATGGAAAGCTGTTGGGATAGGGAACCCTCTGCCTCTCTGCAACATGGGCTGGAAAATAAGAAATAAACTGGCCTCATCTTGCAAGCCACAGGAATTTGTCATCTGAGGAGCGCTGGAGAGAGGAGAAATCACTGTGTGGTTGTTGCTTCCATCTAGGAAAACTAGTTCCCACCAGCAGACAGCCTGGGACAGCCTGGTTGTTCTTTCCTCACCCACATGCATATGGTTGAACTTTAAAAAGTAGCCCTCAGAAGCCAAATGAAGCTTGAGCAAATGGGTACAGCAGAGGAGTGTGCTGGGGACAGCAGGGTGGATAAAGAGGAGTGAGGATGAGTGGGTTTGCTGTAGCCTACTGCAGGGAAAGCAGGGGGTGGAGGGGCAGAAAAGAGGAATTGCTTGGGGAGATTTGAGGTATCTCTAAAGCATCCAGATCTTGGAATTTGAGATGATGCTAGACGTGGAGCTTGCAAGCCAGAGAGTTATCTGATCCAAAGCATCCACTTTACACCCTGTGCAGACCACAGCAGGGGCAGCAACCATAGAATCACAGAATCATTTTAGCTGGGAGATACTTCTAATATCATCCAACTAAGAGGATCGAAGATCATCCTCTAAGAGTCCAACCACTAACCAGCACTGCCAGGTCACCACTAAACCATGTCCCTCAGCACCACATCTCCAAGTCTTTTTAACCCCTGCAGGGATGGTGACTCCAGCACTGCTCTGGGCAGCCTGGGCCAGGCCTTGACAACCCTTCTGGGGGAGAAATGGTTCCCCATGTCCAACCTAAACCTTCCCTGGCACAACTTGAGGCTCTTTCCTCTCATCATATCACTTGTCCCTTGGGAGAAAAGCCCAGCACTCATGGTCAACAAATGCCACAGTCTCATTTGGTGTGAGTCAAGGTCATACTTACTGAGGTCCCAACTTCAACCCAACAGACCTCCAGCAATCAAGGAGACTCCTGGAGACCCAGGAGCAGAAGTGCAAACCATCACCCATGGGTATGAAGCAATATTGACTATCTGCTCCTTTCCTCAGCTGCAATTTTGGGGATCTTCTGCACCTTGGGATGCATCCATGCTCTTCACCCTCCCCAACCCGTGTTCCTTCACCCGAGGTGACACCATCCTACAAGCCACTCTGGGGGAGGCAGGTTTGTCCCCGCTCCATCCCACACCTCTGGGCAGGAGGGTTGGGAGGGTGGTGTCCTATGGGCCCAGGGGGAATAATTACAGGGAAGTGGCAGCTTTCCTTCTGTTTAACTTGCTTTGGAAGGAACAGTTGGGGGTACTAGAGAAACTCATGTAAGGTAATGTCATCATTTACAGAAGATTTGTGGCAAGTGAAGGCTTGGCCTCTGGCCAAGCACGCAGCCAGGGCTCATTATGCCGGAGGAGGAGATGGCAGTGGAAGCTTTCCATGGCCACTGTTTGTCTTTCATTTCATCTCATGTCTGACCTGCCTGACCTCACCCAAGACTTTGCTTTTCACTGGCCTGATCTCAGCTGTGGTGAAATGTCTCTACAGGATGATGCTGTGAAAGCTCGGCATGCTGGAGCCCTCAAGCAGTAATGAGCCACAGCTTCTCCAGAATCCAGGACTTTAGTAAAGAACAGAGCTTTTTTTCCTGTTTTTTTTCTTCCCCCCCCCCCCTCCTTTTTTTT